>VZUI01087563.1:0-15683 GCA_013401135.1 Cettia cetti | reverse complement strand
ATCCTGTCAGGAATGCCACAGCCTGTCAGGAATGCCACATCCTGTCAGGAATGCCACAGCCTGTCAGGAATGCCACATCCTGTCAGGAATGCCACAGCCTGTCAGGAATGCCACATCCTGTCAGGAATGCCACAGCCTGTCAGGAATGCCACATCCTGTCAGGAATGCCACAGCCTGTCAGGAATGCCACATCCTGTCAGGAATGCCACAGCCTGTCAGGAATGCCACAGCCTGGAGCTGCTCTGTCTCATCCAGACACCTCTGGCTGTGCCTCAACAGCAGAGAAGGAGAGGCTCAAACAGCTGGGCTTTGCACACCCACTTCTGTGCCCATCCCTAATCCATCTGGGATGGGACAACCAGCTCCCAGCCAAATTCCATGGGGGTGCAGGCTCGCAAAAAGCTCCAGGTTTCTCTGAGTTTCATGAACTCATGCTAGAGGAGAGAAAGATTTCCTCACACAGGGAAGGGCTGCGTGTTTAGCTGGGCTCCCATCAGGCACCAAGGAATCCACCAGGGAAGGATGTTATGCATGCCCTAAATGTGGGGGAAATCATCAATTAGAGCATGCTGAGCTCAGCCACGAGGCACAAACAGCTCTCCAGGCTGCCTTAACTCCCCAGCTCATGGGAACTGCTTGGGTTTTATTCCCCCACCCTCTGGAATTCACTTCACCTCAGCCCCACTCCAAGCAGAGGGAGTTTGGAGTGGCTGTGATTCAGCACAGCTCATTTTGAAGCAGTCTGGAGCCCAGCAGGCTCCCAAACTATTCCAGGAGGCACCAGCCCAGCTGATTGCTGCTGACTGCTGTCAAATGGCAGCCTCTGAGCCTCCCCCTGCCCCCAAAAAGAAAAGCTGTTAAGGCTAAAATCCACATTATTCCTTCCCAAAAGTAGTTTCCATACTGCTGGTGGGAGAGAGCAGCGCTGAAGGTGGAGGAAGGATCTTGATCAGACCCCCAGCCTGAGCTGGAGCAGCTTTTCCTCCCCTCCATCCTCAGCCTGAATTAAATCACAAACATCAGGGGGCCCTTCTCTCTCTGCCACCCCCAAAAAACGCTGCTGCTGCAACAGCAAACCCTCAAAGGGCTCAGGGAGATGGTGACCTGTTATTAACAGAGCAAGGGCAGCCTGGTGTGGGCAAACAGAGCCTTAAATCAAAAGCAAAAGCAGCTGCCAGCACCTCCGTGGTTCCTGGTGGGAGAACAGGAGCTCTCTGGCCCCACCACTCATCCCCACAGCAGCTGGGATGAGAACACACCAGGAAGGTTTGTTCCCCACCTGGATTTCAGCCACTGATCTGGGCATCATCACCCACGGGAGCTCCGATTCCAGCCCGTGGCACAGGAGATGGGAGTGGGAGGGCAGGAAGGGAATGGTGAAAGGCACAGCCCAAACTCCTGCAGTGGCACACTCAGGAGCCTGGCCAGGCACAGGCACAGGCTCCTTTTCCTCCAGCAGCAGCTTCAGCCAGGGAATGCAGCAAAGAGCGATCGGTGCAGAAAACCTTTGACACATCAAGGGGGAAAAAAAAGCCCCCAAAAGAACACTCTCAGCAATAAACAGTGAATAATTTGCTGTTTCTGAGGTGCTGGATTAACTCTGGCCCCTGAGCAGGCTCAGATCCTCCATCCTGCAGGAGGTCTCTGAGCAGCACTTCCAAGGAGCTGCTCATTAGGGCTGCAAACACCCAGAGCCCCTTCAGATCCAGCCTCTCCCTGAAGTTCTCTGCCTGCTCCCTCTCTCCTGCACATCTGCAATCATCCAAGCCCCCTAAAAACAGAGTTCATCTCCCTCAAGGTGGATGTGTATCCCATCAAGGTGGATGTGCAAATCCCAAAATTGGATTTGCTTCCCCCTGGTGCCTCCCCGAGCCTGGCAGTGCTCATCGGGAGCCCCCAAAATGGAAGCAGCTCTCTGCTGTGCTGCCTGCTGCAGCCAGGTCGATGAGTGCCTGTCCTTTTTTCCCTGACTCCCACCTGCCTCCGAGCATCCCCCTTCTCCTCCCATCCCCATGGCTACCAGCACCCTCTGCCAGCTGCCTGCCAAACACCCCTCCTCGGGGAGGAGGCAGCAGAGCCTGCCTTCCCCTGCTCTGGAACTCGTTCCCTGCCAGTGGAGCCCGCTGTTCTCCCCATTTATCAGAGCTGGTTGTGTTTTCCCCTGTGCTCTGAACTTCCCTGGCAGGGTTTGTCCTCAGGACACAGGAGCGTGGTGCTGCTGTCCAGCCTGACGTGCCACAGGGGACACAAAGCCCCCACAAAGCCCCCACAAAGCCCCCACAGAGCCCCCCCAGAGCCCCCAGGCAGCCAAATCAACCTCAGGACCACCAGAAGGGAGGGGGAGAGGCACAGCAAGGGAGGTTCAGTGGGAAATCCCTGGTGCTGCACAGCCCAGGCAATCCCCAGGTTTCTCTGAGCCATTCCCCACCCCAGCCTGGCAGCACAGCATCTGCAGCATCCGGGGCCTGCACGAGTGGCAGCAGCTGCTTTTCCAGGCCATTTGAGCTCAAACCCATCCCTTGGTGTCAGCCCCACCAGCCTTGGCCACTCTGCTGCAGTCTCAGCCCAGAGAGGTCCAAGGATGGGTGGCAGAATCTTGGTCAGGAAGAATTCCTGCACTGAAAGGGTGGTTCAGCCTTGGCAGGAGCTGCCCAGGGAGGTTTGGGGTCCCCACCCCTGGGGGTGTCCGAGGAACCACTGGAGGTGGCACTCAGAGCTCTGGGCTGGGGACAAGGTGGGGTTTGGACTCGACTGCCTTGGAGGTCTTTTCCAACCTGAATGTTGGATTCTAAACCTGGTCTGTGCAGCGCTGCCCCCAGCTCTGCTCAGCTCCCTGCCCTCCCCATCCCAGAGAGGGGCACGTGGGAGCAGAGACAGGAACCTCAACGCCTGGGGAAGAGGAGGAGTTAAAACCTCTGAGCATTCAGAGCAGGGAGAGGCCACATTTCTGCTAGAACCGAGCCAGGCTGGAGGCAGGAGCAGAGCATCCAAGTCCCAGGGAAAGAATGGACAGCCTCCAGATCCCTGGATTTATGTCAACCTGGAGACTAGACAAGGAGCCATTAATTCTGAGCTCTGCAAGCAAGAATTGGATGAGCGACAACTCCAGCACAAGCACTACAGTGGCCCGAGTCCCCGGGGTGCCCAGGAGAGGATGCCTGGGGTGCCTCCAAGAGAGACCCCAATTCCCCACCTCCCGCCCTCCCCACGCTCCCAGCCAGGAGCCCTGAGCCCCCCCTGCCCTGGGAAGGGCTGATAAAGGAGCTGCCTGGCAGCACTGGAGCCTCTGCCCCTCCTGCAGCCTCCTCCTCTCATCCCTGTCCCTCCCTCCCCAGGCTGCTGCCACTCAGGCAGGAATTGCTCTCTGGGGAGGGATGGGGGGCACAGGATTTTCAAATCCCTCCCTTGGAGCTGGCAGCAGCCTTTCAGCCCAACAACAGCTCGAAATGCTGCTGAAGAGAGATATTTTTATGAAAGCTCCCCCCCACCACCACCTTCCCGAAATCTTTCCAAGCTCCTTTTCTTAGGCACTTTGAAATAATTAAAGTCTTCCATCAAATTATACTGAAGATCTCTATGAAAAGCCTTTAATTTCCATTCACTTAATGTAACTCCATCCACCAAATGAACTCTGCAGGGGGCTCTTTTTGTTTGGGATTTTTCTTTTATCCCATCTCCTTTTTTTATTATTTTTTTTTTTTTCTACTCCTCCTCCTAAAACATCACGCTGGGAAACTTTAATTCGATTTTAGCCTGACTGGAATTTTGGGCTGTGCCACATCCTGCAGTGGGAATCTTGAGCTCTCCTTAACATTTAATCAGCTCCTGGTGGGCAGCAGCGATTTCTGAGCGTGGGGACGTGAGTGAAGCCTCTGAGTGAGCAAGGAACCAGCACCAGAACCTCCCCAGTCCATTGCTCCCTCCCACAGGAGTGCTGGGATAACAAAAAGTGCTCCAGCAAGCCCAGGCAGAAAGAGGGGAGGGTTTTTTATTTTATCTAAGTAGGGAAGATTGCCAGTGACCTTTAGCTCATGGCATAAATAGCAGGGATTTCCACCCCAGTGACTTCTCCAGGTGATAAACCCCTTAAAGAGATGGAAGTTTCCCAAAAGAGAGCCAGCATCATCTCCTGAGGGACAGCTGGGAGATGCTGGGCAGGTTTGTGCCACGAGGCCACAGCTCAGGGGCAGAGAATCCCCCTGGGTGTGCCCCCACCTCTGGCTGCAGCTGTAGGAACCAAACCTGACAGCAAACCCCCCAAAAAAGCCCTGATTTCCCCCATCACTCTTGCTGTAGCAGTTCAGGCACTTCCAAGCCTGTTTGGCTTTACACAAATGAAGAGAATCTGCTCCCCAGACTGTCGGGGCCATCTGTGCAGCACTGGGGAGGGGGAGCTCAGCAGCTCTGCAAACTGGGGGTGCAGGGCAGGCAGGCAGAGCCTGATCCAGCTCCCCCAGGGTGAGGGAGAAGCTGAGGGAGGCAGCAGAGCCAACACCTCAGAACCAAAGGAAGCCAAGGAAAAGAGCAGATCAGGAGGGAAGGCACATGCTGCTGCCCAGCAGAGGATTTCCCTGATTTTTTTTGGCTTTTTGTGGCTTTATCCCTGCTCCCACTCCACTCCTCCTCGTTGGGTGTCTCCTGGCCAGCACATTTTCCCTGGCACAAGGGTAGGAGCAGTGGAGATATATAAAGGAGAAAAAAAAAAAAAAAAAAAAAAAAAAGAAAGAAAGAGGGTCAAGTCTTGGCAGATCCCTGGGTTGGTGCAGAATGGCTCCAATGGATCCATGCAAGGAAAAATAAGGGAAAAAAGTCCCAAAAAGTACAAGAAAGGGGTTTTAGCTGCTCATAACTGAGAGCCACAGGGTAGGAAACAGGGACAAGACAGAATTCTGCACCCTGAGAGAGGAACCAGAGAGGGACAAAGGGCTGCAGGTGCATTTCAGGAGCAGGCAATGTGTCCTGGTGTAATTCAGAGCTCAAAATTACTTTGTCCATGCTACAAGGAGGATTTTGTTCCCAAACCAGGATCAGAAAAGCGGTGCCAGTGTCCCTGGGACTGGGCAGCCCTGCACACACAGGTGTCACCCCAAACACAGCCACACCCCAAACCAGCCATGGGCCCCACCCTTTCCCAACTTTTAGGGAGTTGTAGAAGCCTTTACATCCCCCCAAAAAACCCCTCAGAAATGTTGCAACAAGCTGTGTGAGCAGCCAGTGAGCTGCACTGCCAGCAGCTGCTCAGCAGAAGGGAGGTGATGGTGACGATGATGATGAACTGGTGTTTGATTTTCTGCCTGGCACATGCTGGGACAGGGGGTTCAGAGCCCTTTGTGCCATCCCATGGAAGCCACCAGACAAGGAATGATGCAGGAGCAAGGGGAATAAAGCTTGCTGACCTTCCAAAACAGCAGGGCTTGATTTAGTAATCACAGCACCAGCAAATTCCAGGAGCTGGGAAAGGCTCCTGTGAGGCAAAGCCTGACACTGCTTCAGCACACCAAGATTTCCTCCCCGGCCCTGCTGCTTGGCCAAACTTTCTCTCCTCATGCATTAATTTTACCACCTGTACCTAGTGAGAATAATGTCACAGACCTCTCCAGCAGAGGTGTCAGGATGAAGAGTGTTCTGCAAGGCTCATACATCATCATTAGCTCTGGCCAGGAATAACCCAGGCGCTGGGAACCTGGAGCAGCATTTTTCCAGCTGCACTTGGAGCGTGTTTCCCTCCTTCCAGCCCTGCTCCTTCTGCCTAGCTGGACTTTATTGCCATTTGTTTGCACCATAGAAGTGCCCCAAATGAAATCATCACGGCTCCTTGTCCCCAAAAATGTCTTGTCTGTCAAATTAAATCCTGCTCTGCACAGCAAAAAAAAAAAAAAAAAAAAAAAAAAAAGAGAATCATGGAATATCTTCAGCTGGAAGGGACCCACAAGGATCATCTGAGTCCCTACACAGCACAACCCCAACAATTCCAAAATCCCAAAACAGAACTAGAAGATGCTGCCAGCACTTCACACCTAAAGTCACGGCGCTGGCAGAAAAGCCTAGCATTTAGCAAAACGAGGAAATTATGATTTTTAACAACATTTCCACAGGGCTTTTTTCCCTGTGCTGCAGCACCTCAACCACTGCCATCCCCACAGTGGGACAGGGCACTGGAAAAATCCCTCCAGGAGCTGACTGCAGACACAGCCCGGGCGGGTTACACGAGGTAAATTCCCTCTGCAAAATGCCTTCTCTCACCCCAGCCCAGAGCAGCGATTCACCAGATGAAGAGACTCTCATAATTCACCCCCTGACAGCTCCGGACAAGCAACACAGCTCTGGTAGCATCAGGTCAGTGCTCTGCCTCGGAGCGTGGGCCAGAGCAGCGCGGGATGAAGGTAATTAACGACGCGCTAACGAAGCTGTTTAGTCATCCCCTGCGCCGGCAATTCATCGCTGTCAGGGGCAAAGGGAGAATCAAAGCTGCCAGCAGCGCCCTGCAGCTCCTGCTGGCCCCACACGCTCCTGATGGGCTTTGGAGAGGAGCTGGAGCAGCCTTCCCCAAAAATCTGTGTCCAAATGAGCCCCACACACTCCTGATGGGCTTTGGAGAGGAGCTGGAGTGGCCTTCCCCAAAAATCTGTGTCCAAATAAACCCCACACACTCCTGATGGGCTTTGGAGAGGAGCTGGAATGGCCTTCCCCAAAAATCTGTGTCCAAATAAACCCCACACACTCCTGATGGGCTTTGGAGAGGAGCTGGAGCAGCCTTCCCCAAAAATCTGTGTCCAAATGAGCCCCACACACTCCTGATGGGCTTTGGAGAGGAGCTGGAGTGGCCTTCCCCAAAAATCTGTGTCCAAATAAACCCCACACACTCCTGATGGGCTTTGGAGAGGAGCTGGAATGGCCTTCCCCAAAAATCTGTGTCCAAATAAACCCCACACACTCCTGATGGGCTTTGGAGAGGAGCTGGAGCAGCCTTCCCCAAAAATCTGTGTCCAAATGAGCCCCACACACTCCTGATGGGCTTTGGAGAGGAGCTGGAAAAACCCAGATCTAGAGAAAAGGGGCAACTGAGAATAAAAATCAAAGTATTTTATTCCATTATCAATCTCGTAGAAGGGTGAGACACAAGAGAACTCAGATTTAAGGTGGAAAATCTGTTTGCGTGCAGAGCACAGGTTTGTGGGTTTGACAAGGGGCACAAACATTCAGGTGTGTGTTAGGAAAACACTTCTGTGCCCAGATTCTGGGCTTGTTTCAAAAGGTGGGGGGCAGCCAAGCAGTTTCCTGGATGGCAATCATATTTTTGACACCAAAAATGCACCAAAAGCCCAACTCTGGGTTGATTTCAGCCTTTGCAGCCCAAACACCCAGGTGAGTTACTGCTCCCCTGCCACTGAATCCAGATTCTCTCTTCTTCCCTGTCCACCTCCATTTCTATTGCTCTTTTATTGTGAACATTTGTGGTTTAATTTCCACCTCTCCTCTACCTTTTTTTTTTTTTTTTTTTTTTTTTTTCCCAACACCACTGAAAGCTGGCAGGTTTTAAAATCCCCGAGTATCTCGACGAGAGGAGGGCTGGAACAGCTCCTTTGGGGACAATGGATTCGATTCTCCTGCAGTGTGCCTACAAAGTCAAACCCAAATTCTTCCTTTTTATAGGAATTCATTCAAAGCCTATTGATCTGAGCCTTCATTCTGCTCTTAACAGCCTCTGAGTCGGATTTATTATTTTATTTTTTTTTTTATGAAGGTTTCTAAAATGACATTCAGGTCTGTGCCTTTATCTTTTTAACCAGCCCCTTTACTCCTCCTCACCCCAGTGCTGCTTCCCACGCTCCAGCTCCATGCTAAAACCCCACAAACTGCCCCAGGTTTGCACCCCCAGGATTATGGATGCTGGAATTGCTCCCTGGGAGTCATTACAACCATTCCTAAGTTGGACCTGGGGACTGCTTATCCCCTGAATTATTCTCCTGGAGGCAGCTCCTGCAATCTGCTGAAGGTTCGTGCAGCAGGGCTGGTGCTGATGGATGGTGACAGTCTGGATTTACTCTGCCTCCAGGCATGAAAGAGAAAATTCCCCCGAAGGGCAGACACCTCTGGTTGCTGCCTGACCATTCCAGGACAATGGAATTGCTGCAGCACCCGTGGGATCATCCCTTCAGATCTCCAGCAGCATTCCAGACTTTTGAGAGTGGCAGCACAACCCCGACAATTCCAGAGAGCAGAAGGATCTCTGGAGGATTGGGAAATCCTTATCCAGGAGCAAAAAAAACCTCACAACCCCTCCTTTAAAATGCTTTTCTTTATAGTAAATAATCAAAACCAGGGGTGGCACCCAAGCCTTGGCAGCTCCTGGAATTCCCTGATCCATCTCCAGTTCCCAGCCCGTCCTTCCTCACCCACATCCCCTCACCCAGCGGGTTTTGCTCAGCTGTCCCAGCTGCCCAAACTGGGAGAGGACAGCCCTGCCCCTCAGCCACCGCCCTCCAGCACCAGATAAGCGAGGACACCGCCCCAAAAACCGGGGATGTGAGCCCGGGAGAGGCACAGACAGACAGACAGACACGGAACAGCGAGCAGAGGCTGCCCTGAGCTCACAGCACGGCTGGGGGAAGCCACAGCCCCGGCTTTACAGCCAGGCTGGAATGCCTGCTGGAGCAGGAGGGCAGGGAAGAGCAGCAGTCAATCCTGCCTCCCACCACAGCTGGGAATGGCAGGAGAAGGAGAAAATCCTGTTCCACCAACCTGAAAGATTCCCTGGTAACATCACTCTGAATTTCAGCTCTTTCTGCCTGGGACTCCTCCAATCTGTAGCTCTTTTGGGCCGGGTTATTAACGGGAGATTAATTAGAGGCAAGCAAGGAAAGAGGGTAAGATCCAGCAGGGTGAGATCATGCCCACAGCCACAGGATTCTGCTCTGAGGGCAGGGACACAGCCAAGAAACCCAAGAGCCTTAATTTGAGCCCACTATCATCCAGATAAAACCGAGTTTTATGCTGGTTTCACGCAAATACATGGCTTAAAGGCAGATAAAAGGGAGAGGAGGCAGCAAGGACAGCAAAAATATGCCAAGTCCTGAAGGAAAAAGGCATTTTGCTCGTTTTAATAAATAAAGCACATCTCCATTCATTCAGAAAGTGGATAAACACTCAGCTTGCAGAGCAGGAATTACTCCAGGTTGGTTCCTCCCCTCCCTGGTTGGAAAAACACTCCAGAACTGGGGCTCTTTTCCACCCAACTGGTGGGAACAGCAGTGCCAGGTGCTATGAATAGGAGCTGCCTACACCCTGAGGGAGCTCTGCCCCTCTCACCAGGGCTCTCTACCCATTCTCAGATTGAATTTTCATTCATTAAAGATACAAAAAACCCCAAAAAAACCCACCCCCCTCCCTCCCAAAAAAAAGGTTTCAAACACACTTAATGAATTAACACGTAGATGCTTCTTCCTCCTGTCGCTTTCCCCTCTAAGCAGGAAAATAATAATTCAGCTGTGGCCAAGGATGGGGTTTAAGAAGTGTTTGTTGTTTTCTGGCTGTTTGTTGTGCATAATTATAGACGTGTTACAGCTCCCGTGCCCGCCCTCCCCTTCCTGCAGTTGCATAATCAGCCTCAGCACACGCTCCCACCCACCACAATATTCCCAAGGAATCATTTCCCAGAGTTTTCTACTCAGAGAGGCAAAAATGAAGATGCTCATCATGCCTTGCTGCCCGTGGAGAGGGGCTGGGGTGAGCTGGGGTGGCTCAGAGGGAAAAAAAAAAAACCCCTCAGAGGGAAAAAAAAAACCTTCCAGGCCCGTGCTGAGGTTTTACCCACATGGTTGTGGATTTGTTCCCTCCTCTTGGGACTCAAGGTTTGGAGCAGCACTGTCCTGCCTTGCCACCTGAAGAGCTTTTCCAGCCTCACTGTCCCTGGTGATTTATGGGATTTATGAGAGTTTCAACAGATCCCAAACTTCCCCATGAGCACATCTGGGCATTGAACCAGACATTCTTCATTACAAAAAGAAAATAAAATATAAAAGATCACACACTGTCCATCATAAACAAGCCCAGCCAAAATCCCAAGCTGAGGGAACAATTCCAATGTCACCACACAAAGTCACACTGAAAAAAATAAATCTGCAGCACACACAGAGCAGCAGGTGAATAGCAATGGTGTGGGATCAGTGGATGGCCTGGGGTGGAATGGACCCCAAAGGTGAAACCATCCCACCCCTGCCATGGGCAGGGACACCTCCCAGTGCCCCAGGTTGTTCCAGGACACTTCCAGGGATGAGGGGCAGCCAAGCTGCTCTGGGAAAACGGTCCCAGGCCCTCACAGGGAGGAATTTTTAACAAATATCCCATCCGACCCCACCCTCCATTTGAAATCATTCAAATCATTGCCCCTTCTCCTGTCACAACATGCTGGAATTAACTGGAATGGTTAATCCAATGAATTCAGTGGAATTGTTCCTTTCCTCCTGGTTTGTTCAGCAAAGAAGAGACTGGACCTGGTAAAGGAAGGGACAGCAGGAGGTGCATGGGAGGTGCAGGGCAGCAGGAAAACAAAGAGCCTGTGCAAACACCTGCCACAAAAACAACTCCTGTGACTTCTGTAACTCTCCTAAAGTGCAAAGCAGCAGAGTTAACCCTTCTGGTGCTGATCAGGATGTCACTGCTCCCCTGAGCTGTGCCAAGGGCTGTGAGCCCTGCCCAAATCCCCCCTGGGAGCAGAGCTTTGGAATATGGCACAGGTGAGAGGTTGGGATAAACCAACAGCAGGCTGGGGTCACAAATCCAGCCAGATCCAGAAGGAGCCCATCCTTGGTAGGGTGAGGAGCACCCACGAGGAGGAAGGGGCAGAGGTGGCCCAGTCTGGGGTCCCAGCAGCCCCTGTCACCCCAGCCCCAGGGACAGAGGGGGCTGATCTGTGCTCGTCACAGGGGTGCACTCAGAGCCTCCAGCAGCCTCACAGATTCATCAAAGCCCCGGCCTCCAGCCAAGCTCCAGCCACAGCAGCCATTTATCACAATAATTAAATGAAAAAAAGAGAGCAGCATTACAAGGATTCTGGAGCCATCGGTCAAGGAGCAGAAGAGGGAGGAAAAAAGCTTTCCCTGGATTCTTTTTCCAGCTTTCCTCCACCAGCAGATCACTGCCACCAGCACCACGAGGTGACAGCTCCAGGAACCTGGCACACCACTGGCCTTTCCCTCCTCAAATCCCATTCCCTTTGTGCCTTTTGCTCCAGCCACCCCATCAAAAAGGGGGATAAAAATTAAAAAAAAATTATTAAGACATAAAAATTTATTGATTGATTTAAAATCATGCTTTGAAACAAAACCCTCTGGATTGGAAAGCTTGTACTTCACCGTGGGCAGGGATGGTGGAACACAGGGAGCACACAGAGAAATAAACAGCCTCGTCTCAGAGCATATATTTTGTCTTCATTATGCCCCTGAGAAGGTGTTAATATACAATGTACAACGTATTAATCACCCCTCTAACTTCCAAATGCGAAATGCATCATTAACATTCATGTTGTTTTCAATTAGCTTGCTGCATGGGAAGGAGGGAACAGAGAAGGGTTCCCTCACTAAATTTTGTTGCGTTTCCCAAAGAGTGGGGACCATAAAAAGCAGCCTGGGTGAAGCTCCTGCATTCCCCACCTTCCACCAGGGGCTGCTGGCAGCAGGGATGCAGGGAGGATTTAATTGATGTGGCAATTAGGGAAAGGCAGGGCCCGGCTGCGTTTGCAGGCAGGCAGGTAATTTAGAAGTGTAAATTCCATTTCCAGGAGTGATTCAAGTGCTTTGGGACAGATTTTCAAAGGCTATCAGCCACCAAAACAGGCAGATAAGCACCTCGTGGGATTTGCAAGAGCCCCTCAACCAAGGCCCCCTGACTCCTGTTGATACTTCCATTTACAAAAAAGAAGGCTTTGAAGATTTTTTTTTTTGATCCCAACTCTCAGAAGTTTTCCAGTTCAGATCCAAGCTCTCCTACAGAGAAAAGCTGTTTTGTTTCTCATTTGTGAGACTCTCATCTTTCACGGGCTCCTTTGCCAAAGGACAGAAGGTTCAAAGTCACTCATTTAGGACGCCTGACCTGTCCCCAAAAGCAGCTCAGTGCTGCCCTTTCAGAGATGTTATCACCGAAATTATTTCATTTCTGGGTGCTGACCACTTCTGGAAGCTCTCAGGAAGCAGAAGGGCAGCACCACCAAGAGATGAGCTGGAAGCTTTCCCTGCAGCCAAACTCTTCCAAGTCTTGTGGCCACTCAGGAATTTGACCTCGGTGGCAGAGCTGGAGAAGCTCAAAAAGATTTGGAAAAGAAGTCTGGAAATAAAGCTGGGTTCTTTTGCTAAAGCAGCTCCCTCAGACAGATCAGTCAGGACTCCTGTGGCTGTCCAGGCCCCCTTCCAAAACAAGCAGCCATGGGCCTTCTTGAGCTCATTCCAGCTTTATCCTTCAGGAAAAGCATCCAGCCACAAGCTGGAGTTGCCATTCATGGATAATTGACCACAAGCCTTAGGGGAGATATTTCAGTTTTTAATTACTCTCACTTCTCAGGACCGTCTGTCTTTGTGCTAAGGCAGAGCTCCTGGAGCTCCTGCTCCTTGCAAGCGGCTCTGGCTGTACTTTCTTAGACCAAAAAATAAAATAAAACAAAACAAAAAATGCAGCCGCCTTGGCAGTAGGAAGAAAAACCAGGATTTTGTAAAAAGGGAAAGACATCCTGAGCCCAGAGGATGAGTCACATCTGAGATGTCACCTCACAGGGAACACAGGCCAATTGCTCTCTGTTGACTTGAAGAGATGAAACACCTCAGGGAAGGTAAGGGGGATGGATCTGGGCTGAGGGATGGGAGAAATGAGCTCTTCCCCAAAAAATCCAACCCACTCAGCCCCCACAGCAGCTGAAAATGGGATTTAAAAGGATGCACCCAAGGTTCCAGAGCTGAGACAGGACGGAGCCCTGCTCTGGTCACAAATATTCAGCACAAGCACCTCCACCTGCAGGAGCAGAGCCCCTCTGCGCTGCTGACTCCGCTCAGCAGGCACCAGGAGGCAGCTGCTCCTCCCCAAAGTGAGAGAAAAAATACACAAAAACCTCCCACACCGGCAAATTCCAGCCCCTCCCTGCCTCAGGGGAGCTGCCTGCATCTCACTTCAACTGCGGCAGCAAATCCCACTTAATGCCCCTGACGCCAGCACGTGAGCTGCTCAATAAAACAGCCTTTTGTTTAAAAGGGACAGAGCTGCTGCCTCAGCCTCAAATCCAGCACGAAATTTCCCAAACCCCACGATTTCCCCCATGGGGGGCACCTGCACAGCAGCCCCGGGGGGAATGGGCCAAGCCAAAAAAGTTGCCACGTGCTGGAGACCTGAATCCACCCAGTGGGATAGGTTGCTATGGTTCCCAAGATCTAATCCAGAACGATACAGGTATAAAAAAGAGAAAAATGCAGTGATTAAAAATAAATAAATAGACAAATCTGGGCCTGGTGCCATGAAAAATGTGAAGTTGTCCTTGACTCCAGAAGCAAATGAGGCATGAAATGTATCAAAATGTGATATTGGATATAAGGATGTATTTAATATTTTACAACACTGGGAATCTTGTTACAAAAGGGTTGGGTCATAAATCAAGCCGAGAGGGGGCCAGTTCTTCCCTCCTCTCCTTGCCTCTAATTGCTCCTGGAAAAGTTTGAGCAGGGAGGAAAGCTGAGCATCACTCCCAGGAAAAGCAGAGCTGCTTGGTTTGTCCATCAGCAGCAATAAACCCTCATTAATCACCTGCTCTGCTCCAGAGTCTCTGCTGATTCCCGGAGCTGTCCATCCCTGCAGAGCCACTCAGCCCCGGGGAGATCTCTGCCCTCAGTTCATTAACCCCTTGTGTTAATTGCCTGACTGGGCTACCCCTTATCAGCTTATCACTTATTATCTGTACAGAAAGATTTGTCACTCTCCCCTACTGATTTTGCCCCTGGATTTTTTTGCTCTTTCATTGGATGCTGGAGAGCACCATCCCCATCCTGCCAGGGGAAATTCAGCCTGTGGAGCTCCCAGGAAAGGGATGAAACACATTTCCCTCCTTATTGCCCAGCCACTCACACTTTGCATCACTGCTTTTGTTTAATCACAAAAAAAAAAAAAAAAAAAAAAAAAAAAAAAAAAAAAAAAAAAAAAAAAAAAAAAAAAAAAAGGGAATTTAGCAATATTGCATCTCCAGGGGAGAAATGAATTTTTTTAATATTTTTTTAATACTGCATGCAATGGAAGTAGCCCTGTGGTAAATGCAGCTCTGGTTCCAAGCACAGGGGCCAAAGGACTGAAATCCCATCCCCTGGTCCTGGTGAACGAGCAGTTTTAATTTAAGCACCACCCTGCATGTCAAGTCCTGTTTGTCACCGTGTTAATGGACGTGTTTATTCACACCTTCCCCGGAAAGAAACACCCTCCTCCCTCCTCTCAGAGTCCAGAAATGGTGGCACTGACTCCACCAGGTCCACCTGCCAAAAATATCCTTTGCCCACCTATCTCTCCTGCCTGCTTTCCTATGGAAACAGAGGCAGAGCCTCCCACAAACAAACCCACCTGCAGTGCTTTGGCCAGAGCCAGCTCCCCCAAATCCACAAAAACAGAGGGCAGACAATATCCAGGCTCTCAGCATCCTCAGGGACACACAGCATGCGAGGCAAGCTCACTCCTTATTAGAGAATTTACACACAATCCAGCTTTTTCTGTGGCTGGGGCACTCAGTCAAAGCCTGAAATTATTTAGTTATCAAAGAATCCAACCATGAGAAAGCAATCCATAGGAAACCAGGCTTCATTACTTGCACTGCTGATGATACTACCCTGAAGACTGGGAGGAAAAAAGGAAAAACATTGGTACTTCAAGTGATGGAGCTTCCAACATTTACCTTGAAATTTATTGCCCAGAGTAATTGAACCACTGGATTGCAAACTAACACCTGCTCAAGGCTTTAAAAAGTTCAGCAGAAGCAGAGGAAGGTTTTGTTTAAATCACCACCCCTTGCACACCAGGAAAAAAAATAAACCCAGCAGGAGCAGTTTCCAGCCTGGAGGAGACACCCTGAACTCCCAGGGGGCTACTGAGAGGAAAAAGAAAGAAAGAATTCTTTGTTTCAGGCTGAGTAAAACATTTTGTTCCAATTTCAATATTTATAACCTTAATAAAAAGATGAAACACATTTCAAAACTAAATTCTCCCTTCATGGCAAACAATCAAAGCTTGTTTCTCAGCAGATGCCAAACGAGCACGTTTGCTGTTTTTTAGAATTCTAGCTTGAACATTTCATCTTCCTGGGCATTTGTTTTGTGATGAATTTACTCAAAGCTCCTGACAGGAGCTGCTGGGTTCTCCAGGTATCAAACAGCTCGAGTGCATCCCCTCTGTCCTGCAATCACCAAGGCAGAACCCCAAAGTGGTTTCCATTCCCACTGCAGGCAGTGAGAAGAGGGGACAGAGCTGGGATTATCTCCATGGTTTTCCTTCCTTGGAAAAACCCCTGTGCTCCACGGGAGGATGCTGAGACTGAGCTGGAGCAGGGAACCCTTCCCAGCAGAGGTTGTGATGCCATGAGTTTTATTTTTCCAGGCTCTGTGCTGCCCAGGGAGCAGCTCTGAGCTCACAGGCAGGGTCACTCAGCTCTGCACACAGCAGGGACACAA
>VZUI01087559.1:0-31664 GCA_013401135.1 Cettia cetti | reverse complement strand
TCTATCTATCTATCTATCTATCTATCTATCTATCTATCTATCTATCTATCTATCTATCTATCTATCTATCTATCTAACTATCTCAGTATCACATTTGTCTCTGTAAATTCTTCTAACAGACTTCAAAATAAATGTAATTCCCATTTTAGATGCTAAAAATAAAAACTGAATAAAAGGAATGGAGGCTTTTTTTTTTTTTTTGATATAACAGTGGGAAAAAAAATCCATTTTTTGTGTCAAAAATTCTAGTGTGCCTATGATTATTTGTTGCCTAACTGCAGTCTGTTTTCAAAATGTCTTCACTTTATCTGGAAAAACTTAAGGAAGAAGATAAAGTTTTGAAAGAAGTCAGCCATGCCAAAAAAGCTGAAGAAAACAGTTTAACACTACATCTTTATTTCAACAAGCTTACTAACATGACTTCATCTCTCCCACCAGAATGAATCAGAGAAACAGCCTTGAAGATATTTGTTTTGAGAAGTCTTTTTAATATCAACGTATAATTAGAATTTTATAACAGTACAGCAATGTGTAAATGAATCCTGATAAGTAGTATACCAGGTTTTTTTTTTCTTATAAGATACTGTGGCCATATTGGAAAAAATTGTAGGTTTGAAGAGGAAATACTCTCAGACTAAACATCACATATGAGAAAAAATGAATCAGGATAAACACCTAATAAGAAGAAACACAGAAACAAACACTTCTTTAGGTGACATAAACAGCAAAAGAAAGGCTAGGGTAAAGGTGTGTCTGTTGCTGAGTGAGGCAGGGCATCTGCTGTCACAGGACACAGATAAGCTGAGGTACTGAATACTGCCCGTTCCTCAGCACTTACAACAGGACTGGCATTTTCAGAAGGGTGAGTCTTGTAATTGCAAATGAATGTCTGAAGGGAGGGTGTGAAGAAGACAGTCAGGCTCTATTCAGTTCTGTTCCACAAAACAACAAGAGGCAGTGGTCACAAACATAAATACACAAAATCCTGCTTACACATGAAAACCAATTTTTTACCGTGAGAGGGACAGAACTCTTGAAAAGTTTGTCCATTGAGGTTGTGGAATCACCCTCCTTGGCAATACTCAAAAGTTGTCTGGATATGGCCCTGACCAACTGATATTTGGTGCAGAGTATATTGCATTTGATTTTGGATAAATATAATAATTGATTACCTCCATTAATTTGTTTGCCAGGTCCTGCTAGTGCAGTCAGGGTTGTAAAAAAGGATCTCAAATTAATATTAATAACAGCTCAGATATTTACATTCAGACATTTTGGGGATATGTTAGAGAAAACATGCTGTCATTCATTTTACTTTATGAGTTTTAAAACGATTAGAGCTCTGGATCTTCTTTCTTTTAATTTCACTCAAGTTTTCATCAATTTTGTGTTGCTACTGTGTGCTGCCCTAGGATCGATAGACAATTTGAAAAGTCTTCTGTAATCTATTAATTATTTCATGCATACAGAAGGCATCTTATATATAGGAAAGGAAAGGCTATATCAGTATTTTGCAATGATATCCAGCCTATTAGGAAATCAATAACACAGATTTTGTGAGAGTTCATCACAGAAGGAATAGTGTAAAAATTAATTCCTAACAAAGCATAAATCCAAACATGCATGGTGTGAATTGTTAAGAAATAGATAAGGTTTTTACATGTATTATCAGAATTCTAAAATGCATTTTATCTCTCTCCAGCTTAGGAGGAGATTTTTTATTTTGATCATAGATTAAACAGGTACAAAGATTTACTTGTATGCCCAGAAAGTTTTCTGGTAGTCTTTATGATAAGGCCCACTATCCAGGGAGTATTTTGTACTTGAAAATGAAGGGACAATCAAAGAATTAAGATTATCAGTAGAATATCTACATTTAATTTTTGTCTCTATTAAAGACTTTTTGCATAATGTAGAGGAAATGATTGTTCTGTGATACAATACTTCATCTCTAATCTTCAGAGGAAAGAATGTGTCTGCCTTGTCTGTAAGGTCTTTGAAGCAGAGACTGTCTTCTTGAATGCATTTTCCAGCATAAAGTACAATGGAACCTCTGATTTGTGTGAGAGCCTTTCAGTGTTACTCTGATATGAATAAATAATAATTAGTAACAGATGTTTTGTCTACTTTCTTTATGAAGTATAAGTCCATGAAAGAAAGCAAATTTTTCCATGTAAGTTGAAAAGAACTCAGAGGTCAAATTTTAGCTATTATTCTAATGAAAAACGAGATTCGCCTAAAGCTGTTGATAAAGAGTATATTTTCATAAATTTCCCTTATTTCCTGTAAGTTGTATTAAAATTATTACTGTGATTTTAAAGTTTTGAGCACACAAACATATTAAAAGCCCCCACAGACTGCATTTTTTCCATTTCTGTACTATAAAGACGACAACAAATTTTCCCCAGAGCTTTCAACTACCTTATTGCTTTAATAAGTAAAAAACCGCAAAATTTATGAAAATTTCAGTGAGCCACTTATGCAGGGAGAAGTATCAACTAGTATCTATCAATCATCATTGTTGTAAGTAACAGTGTTTTGCAGAAAGACAAATTAAGGTAGATTGCATTTTTTTTATGTTGGCAATGCCTTAGTGACATAAATGCTTCTTGCTTTTCATTTTAAGCAAGAAGAAAACTTAATTTGAATTAATCCAACAGTCTCCTCATTCTTCCTGTTTGAGGATGGAATCAAAAATAGGAAAAACCAAATTATTATCATGATGTTTTATTTATGGTTCAGTGACTTGAAGGAAGGAAACTGCTGTCTCCAGTGATATCACCTCTTACCCTGTAGAGCTTTTATGTTCTCTTGAAATTCTCAGCCCATCAAGAGAAACAAAGTCAAAGGATTAAAATAAATTTATGTTCTGATACTTTATAAATTGCTTTATTATATGTTTCAGAGTTAGAAATAAACTTTAATGTATTTGACAATAAAAAGGATTGAATGTCAAGAGAAAGATTTTAGTAGAATTTATAAAATAATTCACTTGTTTGAAGTACAGATGATGGAGAATTGTCAGTGAACCCCTTTAACTTTTAAGTGATTTTTATCTCCTGATTTGCTGACTGCATAGTGTTTCATATCAATACTAACTTTGGAAATGAATGACAGGAGGGATTTAAAATCTTCTTCTGTAGGCCAGCAAGAATACAGGAGGGAAGACGATGTCTTCTTTGAATATAGACAGCAGCTAAATTTATATTGAGTTAGCATTATTCCCTGAATTTCTTCTGTGATATCTCAGGATCCTTAACTGAAGAAGCAGAGCATTTGCCTATTTCCATGAATGCTGAAGGCACAGCAAATTAGGAATAAAACCTAAAACCAACGACTTATTAGATGAAATGGCGCTTACCCCCTCCTGTCTTTCTTATCATTAAAGACTCACTGTCTTTTGGCTTCTTACTTTCAGCATTCTGACTGTTTCTCTGGATGTATTATGCTATCTGTTTTAAAAAATTTTGCACTTCTGCCAAGTTAGGGAGTGTAGAATATCTCTACTTCACATCTTTTCACAAGCATGCACTTTCTCCAACACTCCTTTATGTTTTTCCACCATTCCCATTAATGGTAATCACTAGTTCACTTTTCCTTCCTTAAACACAAATGCTTGCTGTGAGAAGCATGCTTTAAATGCCAGCAGCCTCTTTGACTCAGTCTCATTTTCTTATGCTGTTTGCCAGTTTTGCTTATATGAGAATTGTTCCATCTAATGCTCTAAAGCTCTCTTAGCCAGATTCTCATCAAATGTAAATTTACTTAACATCATTGGAAGCATTGGAGTTGAAAAACTGTCTTTCTATGCTTCTTACCCTTCAGAGTGTAATAGCTGTATAAAATGCAGTATCAGAGAATTGCTGAGGTTGGAAGAGGCCTCTGGATATTTTCTTGTGCAATGCACCTACTCCAAGCAGTCACCTAGAGCTGGTTGATCAAGGCCATATCCAAAGAGTTTTTTAATATCTCTGGGGATGGGGACTGCAAATCCTTTCTGGGCAATTTGTTCTGATGTTCAATAAGCTTCAGAGTAAAAATATATTTCCTTATGACAAAATAGAATTTTGTGTGATTAGTTTGTGGCCATTTATAATTGACCATTCCCAGGGTAGCATGAACCAGAGTCTGACTCTTTTGTTACTTCCTCCTGTCTGGTATTGATAGACACTGATTAGCTTCCTGAACCTTCAGTTTTGCAGGCTAAGCAGTTTACAATTCTCTCTGCTTTTCCTCATAGGCTGGATAGTCCAGTCCCTTAATCACTTTAGTAACCTCTCACTGGACTCTCCAGTATTGCCATGTTGCTATGGTACTGGAGAGCCCAGTACCAGACACAGCGCTCCACGTAAGGCTTCACCAGTGCTGAATAGAGAGGGCAACACTCCTCCTAATGCAGTGCAGGAAGCTGCTGGCCTGCTTTGCTCTAAGGGCATATGGCTGACTCATGTTCAGCTTGCTTTCCATCAGCATCATCCTCCAGTCACCTGGTCCCTGCACATTTCCATGGCATTCTTCCCTTCCATGTCTTCCCTTTGCTGAATTTCATAAGATCCCTGTCAAACCATTTTTCCAGCTTCCTGAGGTCCCTCTAAATGACAGCATAACTTTTTTGGTGTATCAGGTACCCTTCCCAGTCTAGCGAAATTTACATAATTGCTGCTGGTACACTTTGTCCTATCATCTATATAATTAATAAAGATGATAAACAGTGTTGCCCCACTACTGGCCCATTTGGTTTATCATGAATGGCTGACCTTCTGCTGGACTGTCTTCTCTGATGATAAGCCTTCAAACCGAGCAGTACATATTTCACCAGTTAGTCTATGTGAATTTCATAGGAGAATTAAGTCAAGATAAACAATGTCTACTGCTCTCCCCTTGGCCACTGAATGAGTCATTTCACAGTGGTCAGGACCTGGTAAAGCCATGTTCACTGAACCTCAGTCACCGTTCTGTCCTTCATGTCTAAAAGTGTCTTCTACATTTAGTTGTTCCATCATTTTCCAAGGGTTTGAAGGGATCACTTTGAGGTTCTCCAAATCTTCCTCCATTCCATTCTTCAAAATGGGCGTGACATTTTCTTTTTGCAAGTCCTCAGGATCCCTTCTCTTTCCCTGTTGGCATGGCCCTTCAGAGGTAACCAGAAGTGGTGTTATAGTGATGTTGATCAGCTCTCTCAGTGCTTCTTCATGAGCGTGCTTTGCTCCAGATTTTTCTATTGTTCTCAGAGCCCTGGGACTTCTGTAGGCAAATCTTCCCATTGATGACTGAGGCAAAGAAGGCATGGAGTACCTCAACTTTTTCCAGGTTATTTTCCATGGAGAAGTGGGTCCACATTTTCCCTCATCTGCTCTTTGCTGCTGATGTATCTGTAGAAGCTTTTGTTTTTACTCTTCGTATTCCTCTCCAGATTTAGCTCCAGGTGGGCTTTGACTTTTATGACCACATCCCTGTGTGGTCCCTATGTGACCAAACAGATAATGGCTCTATATTCCTGGGTGATTCAAGTTTTCTTCTACTCTTGCATGCTTCCTTTTGATATCTGAGCTCAGTCAGAGGCTTCTTCCTCATCTGAGCAGGCCTCCTGCCATCTTTGATTGATTTTCTGCAATTTTGAATTAAGTGCTCTTGATCTTGGAAAAGATGATCCACAAAAATCAAACCACTCTTCTGGACTCTTTTTTTGTCCAGGACTGTTGCCAGTGATACTCTTTCAAGCAGAATCCCTGAAGTGTCAAACATCATTTTATCTGCCTGGAGAAGCATATATTCTGTAGCTACTCCTATAAGCTAGTCTCATCAACCCTGTTTTATCCAGTCTATATGTAAAATAAAAAAATACAAATTAACTGATTGTGCCACTAACTATAATAAACTAAATTATTTCTTTGTTGCTATTTCAACTGACTTTTCATGTTAAAAGATATAAAACCTAAAAATCCCAAAATCTCACTAGATCAAGTTTCTGCTCTGCAAAATAATTGAAAAGAGTATTCATTATTTCCATGCTACAAAGAAGCACAGTTTTTAGATGAGGTTAAAGCTGTATTAGGCATGCTATAAGCACATATTAAAAGAGAACTTGTCTAAACCTTATAAAGTTCCAATAAATAAGCCAACAGAACAAGAATAATGAATGTGTCTTGTCTGCACACTTGCAACATGACAGCAACTCAAATTTAGTTTAGCATCCAGCTTTTCAGCTTTCTAAGTTCTTCCTGTCTTCAGTAAATACTGTTTTCCCTAGTAAGTATTTCCTGAGTGAATATTTTTCCAATTCTAAATGCCACAAGTGGCAACATTTATACCTTTTATTGTTTTGTCTTTGTTCTATTGCTTGTTAGAACTCACTGACAACAGTCTTTAAAGATTCTTTTTTTTTGGTTCTTAAACTGATTTCAGATTATAATATATCATTATATCCTCTTTGATCATCTATATGATTCTTCCCCTTCTTTTGCACCTTCTCATACTCTAGCTGGTGCCTCCTTACACTGCACCAACAGGTGAAGCATAAATAATAATTAAAAAATTTATTCTTTATAGCCTATGGTCTACATATTCCAAGAATATGGAAAACAATTTATTTTGGGCTGGAAGAACAATTTTAAATTTGGTGTTTATGAAATCATAGCAACAGTTTAATTTGCTGTGGTTTTATAAATTATATTTATGAAGACCTTCTATCCCACTAGCTGATCTAACTCTACTTAGAGTGTCATCATGTTTTCTTCCAAATTTTAAGGCTTCTTCCTACTTCCCTCTAAGCTGACAAAGTGACAATACGAAATCCTTTATGCATATTTTAGTGACATATTAAAACCCTGTTGAGCTGGAAGAAAAATACAAATTGCTTCAAAACCCTCCTTTTTTGTTATTGTTCTCAAAAGTCGTGGCAGTAGCAGTAAAACCGCCATGTCTCCTTACCACAGTTTCAGTCTTCATACCAAGGAGGCAGTGTAATATTTTGATATTTTGATCAAGGGGTTGATGGTTTCCTGAGATAATATAACAGGTTATATACCTTTCCACCTGTGGATGTGCTTAATTGGTGACTCCATTGATCTTTATCCATAGCCATGGATAATCAAGTTGTAATAATCTCCAAGCTATCCCTTCTTATTACTACACTTTTCAATCTGTAGCTGAATATAGAACACATACAAGTTCTGTGCTATCTGATGACATCCACTTTTAAACTACTCAGATTTCAGTTTTGGTTTCTATCAATAATTTCATATGCTCTTATCTTCTTAAGGAAAAAAACCCCACATTTCTACTATACAAGTTTATATATTCCCAAAAATATGATTAGATTGTCTTGATCTTCAGTTTACATGAATTTTTTACCTTGCAAGGCAGTTCAATATTTTCCAGCAAAAGTTAACTAAATCTTGATTTGTGCAAAATTCCTTGATGTGTTTTCTAAGCCTGTTTCCTAGCCTTGCTAACATCACAGCATCTTTTTATTGTCACTTCATTATTGTCATCTTTTCCCACAAAAGAATTTAAAAACAAGAATTCAGCTTCAACTCAGCCCTAAGAACTAGCAGTACGTACTTTCATATGATGACAGCAGCATAATTTAATGGTTATATATTACTATATTTAGTTTGTATTTAATAATTCGGTTTTGTGGATTTATAATCTCTTGTTATGGAACTGTAAACATACAATGAAAAAAAAATTTTCGACTTTTGGACCTTTCTTCAGTTACTGTGCTCTTTCATATTTTCCCTTATGATTTATAACACGTTTCATAAGGTAAAAGTTAGTAATTTTTCTTTATTTTTGATAGAAATCACATCTGAAGCCTACTTATGTCACTGTTAGGCATTCTTTATCATTTTTTGTCCAAGGTGGTAGGCATGAGCATAAAAAACTGTATTTAGTATTAGTTTGACATAGTGACTGTGCCATAAAATTAAATCATGCAGCTTGAAGAGATTGCTATATTCAAAAATCTGTTAGAGATAATGTATGCATAACTCAGGGAGAGGAAAGGATACTGAAAGTTGTGATGCATCTTTTATTGACTGACTATGAAATAGTGCATTCCAGAATGGCTACAGTAGCATTTGCAAAGCTGAAGTAAGACATATCACTGTGTCATTGATTTAGACATTTACATTTTTACTTTCATTAGTAGGACAAGAGTATATTTTTCAAGTTATAAAGGGAATTGGCTCTGTATAATTTTGATTCTAGTTACAATTATTATAATTCCAATGCACTGCTATTGCTCAACTCAGAATTTTAACTATTATTTTCCATGAAAATAGATTTAGTTGAAACCTCTGCCTTCAGTAAGAAGGAAAAATATTTTAAAACTATGCAATGTTGTATTTTCATTAATGTTTTATTGTTTTAAAGTAAAAGAATATTTCACCTTTTTGATGGGATGGGAATACAGTTAAATTTATACTTTCATTTTCGTATTAGGATATGCAAAGGCTATGTGGGGAGCTGAAGGTAAAAGCCATGGCACACTAGTGAAAAGACCATATTAGAGATAAGGGTAAGGTAAAGAGTGTCCCCTGACTTTCTTTCCAATCTTATCTAAAAGTAGTCATTGTTGCCCTCTAACTATGCTAGAGCTGTTAGAATTTAGTGTGAAAATGCTTTTTTTTTTTTTAAATAACTGCCTTTTTCAGACCAGTGAAGAAAATTTAAAAAAATAATAAAAAAAGTATTCCACAAAAACCCTTTGAGTGCTGGACCAAGATCTGACAATCTATGTTCTATTCCTGCCTCTGAAAGTCCAACTTTGCTTACTAACTCATATAACCACTTCAATCATCAGCTCTTTTCTATTTTACTTTGAGAAATAATTGTATCAGGGACTGTTTGGTAATGCTCAATGGTAATGCTCAATGTCTTTAAACAGAATTATAATTTTAGTTGAGGCTTCTTTCTGTCACTCCAAGTTAATAATCACAAGAACTTCCTATTGAGCAGTATGTGTTGTATTTCACAAATGAAAACTAAAGCACTGTTCATACCAACTTTGATTATGTGCTAAAGCAATTAATGTAGCAATTCAAATCCTGCAGGGGGTGGGGCAGGGGGGAAAGATTTTAAAGTACTTTCCTACAGATTTTTTTAATCTCTTCTCATAGTTGCACAGAACATAACTGAAAGTTTGCTATTGATTGAGGTACCTTGGTGACATGGGTTACCAATAGCTTCAGCCAGCCCACAGTTCCCTTCGGCTGTTTCCCATGAGAGATGAAGAGCGAAACCTAACCCAGAATAGTGAGTGACGGTGAATGTTTAATTTTTGAGGTAAAGGAAAACTTTATAAACCTTATTTCCTTATACATGCAGTGGAAATTCTGATGAGTATGTTTTTGGAGATGTAATTGTAGAATGGAAGTGTGTGCACTTTAGTTTTCCTGTGCTGGCTAGTTATTCTCTTTTTTTGGTATTTGTACTTGCTGAATTGGTTAAAAAAGAACGATCAGCAAACATAATGAACAAATTGCACTTTCCTCAGCTGAACTGTATGAAAGACCCCAGAGACAATCCAAACAAGCCTGACATGGTCCCTCAGGAACCTAGAAATTCCATTGGCCTTTTTAAGACTGTCATCTCTGGGGAACAAATCCCTGCAGCTGCTTTTAAAAGTTGAGGGTTAAAAGCATTTTTGTTGCTGAGAATGCACATTGGAGCATATGTAATGCTTTAATGTGCATTTTAGAGTGAAAATACAATACAACTTTTCAGAACCCTTGAAAAGAATCACAGATTTGCTTCTGTGGTTGAATGATTTCAGCAAGGTACTTTCAGGGACAGCTGACTGACACTATGAATATCCCTTCTAGAAGAAATTTTGATATTTCAAGCAAGCTTTCATACTGAATGAGAGTGAATTTAAGAACTTCTTCCATTTCTCTTCACTAGAAAAATATAGGAAAAGGAAATGCTTTGTTTTGGTTTTGAGGGTTATTTGGGTTTTTTTAACGAAATTTGTCATTTTCTACACTTAAAAGACTATTCCTTGGGTTGCTAGCTATTAGAAGAATCCAGAGTTCCCAAAATCAAAAGTAATCAATTGTCATTGAGAAAATACTCTCAAAATGAAGACCTAGAAACGGATTATAAAGTTTAGATTTTGCATAGTGTTACTGTGAAGAAGAAAAAAAAGTCATGTTATCAGCACATTTCCTGATATTAAATATTTTCCAAAATGGGCAATGGAGTTCTGGGAAACTATGTAGAATAGCTAAGCTATATCTTTCTTCAGTGATGCAGTTCCTCACTTTACAATTGAACTTGCCTCACTGAATACTTAAAGGCAAGTTTTGATTTCATTTCACAGGGAAGATTTTAGTAGAATGTGCTGCTGGAAGCTCTAGGACTGATTTTTATCACCCACTCTGAAATTCACATGCATGAATAACTATACCGACCAACTTGTCCCCCTCAACCAGTCCTTCATGCAGTCCACTGTCTGCCTAGTAGAGCTTGCATGTATACAACTCCTTTTAACTTTGATATTTTGTTGTAGATAACAAGGGGAGCAGCTGACTGAGATGGCAATGAATACAAAAGAGAGCTTTTTTCCTGTCCACTCCAAAATACTCCTGAAGAATAGCTCCAGAATGCTATAGGCCTTGGATGGAGAGGTGGGAAGGGTGGTGCCAGAGTCTCAAGATGTTTGGGCCGCTAGTGTAGGAGTTAATAGATAAAAGACTGCAAATATAGCGATATCAGAAGAGAATTAGTATAGTATTATATATTATTATCTGTCACACTTAAAACTATGATACGACCATGGGGCAGACACATTGCCCATGGCTATTTAGGATCAATGAAGATATTTCCCATTCCTTCATGCACCATGGCTTATCTTCAACAAGTAAGAGATGCTTGAGATGAACAGTGCTAAGGAGCAACTTGATCCCCAAATGACTCGTCTGCGAAACTGGAGCTGCACTTGGAAATCCTGTTTCCTGGCATGTGCTGTAATGAGTGAGCAATGGTGAAATATAGGGCTTGTTTGTTCTCCTTTACTTTATGTGTATCCTAAAAAAGATGCTGATAACTCAGCTATGTGTCCTCAGCTAAGTGCCCATTCAGACATTTGAACCTTATGCATCTTTTTTTCTTTCTCTAAACAATAATCTCACTAATCATGGGTATCCTTGTTTCGCAGCTGGAACAGAGTTAATTTTCTTCACAATAGCTAGTAGAGTGCTCTGTGATTTGGATTTACTAGGAGAATAATGTCTATAACACACCAATGCTGCTAACGGTGTTAACGGTTGCTAAGTAACTTGGTCTAAATCAAGGACTTCTTGTGCCTCATGTTCTACTGGTGAGCAAGTACACAAGAATATGGGAGGTAGCATGGCTAGGATAGCTGACCCAAACTGGCCAAAGGGATATTCCATATCATAGAATGTCATGTCCAGTATAGAAACTGCTGAGAGCCACCAATCGCTGCTTAGGAACAGGCAGGGCATCAGTCAGTGGGTAGTGAGAAACTGGATTGTGTATCTCTTGCCCTTCGTGGGTCTTATTTCTCAGTCTCTTTTTGTTGTCTCTCTTTTCATTACTACACTATTGATGATGATGATGATGATGATGATATTGCATTTCATCTATTAAACTGTTGTTGTCCCAAAACATGGGGTTTAGCTTTTCTTTTTATTTTCCTTTCTACCCCATGGAGGGGTGGAAGGGTGGAATCAAGTGTCTGCATGGTACTTTGTTGCCAAGGGAGGTTAAACCATGACAATGGGAAAGTGATGAATTATCCCAAAGAGGTACTTACACCCCTTTTGTGAGGTTACCAAGAGACCTTCATTTCAGTTCTCTTATATAGCCCTCTTGACTAATACCAGTCTTTGCATTTTTTGCACATAAATTTTTTGCACAGGTGCTCTGAAACACTTTGCCTATTTTGTATTCCTACCACTGCTGGCCTAAACATAGATCAACAATCTAGATCAATAGATCAATAGATCAATACCTCATTCAATTCTGTAAAGTAGCAGTATTCTAAGAAAAACTTAAAAATAATCTATTTTGTAGCACCTAGCTTTGAATTCTCTTCTAGCAGAAAATGGGGAATATGACCATTACAGGTCTATTTTTGAAGCTGTAATCACAGTTAATGATGCAAATCATAACTCATTTCCACTAAATGGTAGATGTAAAACCAGCAGGTGTAATGTATCACTACTTGGAGACTGAAGTAATACTGAGTACAGTGATCTATTCACTTAGCCATATTCTTTGTATTGTAGGAATATAAAATTTGAATATATTTCAGATGTGACTTTGATGATGATTGTCCACAATAACCTGCTAAATGCAGCTGTCAAAAAAAACGAAAAAAAAAGGCATCATGTCTGACCAAATCATTACGCTCCCTCCATAGTCAATGAAAGCCAAACCACAGACTCTTCCCCCAGGCCTTTGGAGTGACTGTAGGGAGCCTATACAGTGATTGTAGGTATCTGTCTGACTTACACGTTAAACATTTAGTGAAACCATTTCGGCTCTATGTTGTGATGATACAAACTTGTTTCTGTTTCTATTTCATGTGTATCTTATATACTAAACATCCTGGGACTCAGAGAAGGGTTTCCTTCCATTTCCTTCCAATTACAATTTAGGGCCAACAAATACATTGGCCCTAAATTGTAATTTACTGTAATATTTTCTCCAGTGTGGCTCATCTTCTGGTCACAGAGCCTCATGAGAAGCACCTGCTCTGGAGCAGGACTTCTGTGGGCTGTCATCCCTGCCTCTGGCATTGGTCCTTCTTGAGCCTCAGTTCTTTGGGAGAGAGGCGCACATGTTTGCTTCACCATGGAGTACCTCCTCCACCTTTGAATTTAGTGTTTCCTCTTGTTTCTCTTTCTTTTTCCCTTCTTTCTCATTTTCTGACCTAATGTAATTATGTTTTCAGAGAGGTATGATTATCTTGGCTTGATGGACTCAGCTGTGGCCTGTGGTGGACCTGCTGTGGAACAGGCCTGACCTGGCCATGTCTTGCACAGGGCTGGCCCTCATCTCACAGAACCCACACTTGCAGCCCTTCTTGTACCAAAACCTTGCTGTCCACACCCCATACATTAATAAAGGGCCCAAATCAGTTGCCTGAGCAGCTATGTCATCTGGCATGTCTTAAGGTACCCTCTATGTCCATATGGAGACACAACATATGGCACAGGTGAGGGTCAGGGCACTCGATGCCCATGTGTAGACAATGGAATTACACTCCTGAGGTCCTTGAACAGATCATTTAAATATCCTTTTACTAATTTTTAGGAATCATGTGTTCCAACATTTTATTCTGAATGTTTATACATTTTTTATGTTTCTTGCCTAGAAAGATTCAGAGTAATGCAAGTTTTTAACACTGTATAAGACTTTGGCTAAAGAAAATTGAATATGCTATACTGATTCTGAAAACCAAATTATTGAGCTTAAAGTAGGTTATTAATGGAGTTTCTCAAAGCTTGGGTCAGAATTGATGTCATTTAATATATTCATTTACAACCCTGGCACAAGAAGCAAAAATGTTTTAATGAAATTTTCAGATGGCATAAAGGTGAGTGGAAATACAAATACAAAGCAGCACTTGAATATTATGTAGAGTTAAGAGACCTTGAGGACCAGGGTAATAGAATTTTAATAAGATTTAACAGTACAAAATAAAAGGTCACAGAATTCGGCCTTCTCATCTTACCATCATTACCTGTCTAAAACTTAGAAGCCTACTATAAGTTGTTCACCTGGGCTCCTTTAAATAGTCATAGAGAAATGCCTCTACAAGGACGCTTCTATGAGTTGTTGAAGACAGGAAGATTGTCCTGGCTTTTAGAGATGCCTTTCTCACTATATTGCTTTTGGAGGAAAACTGGATGTCTGCTTAGCCTAGATCCCCATGAATCCCAGCTTCAGACTTAATGTGAATGCTTGCTAAATGCTTTTCATCCTCCAGTTGCAAAGGGAAAAATTCATTAACAAACAGCTTCAGGGAATGCAAATATGGTCCTTCGATACATCAAGCTTAGTATTTCTGTGAAACACAAGGAAATAATGAAAATCCCTGAAAAAATTCCTTGTGGAATATCTTCTAGGACCTTTGCCATTAAAGTTCAAGTAATAAAAATTAATTGTAAAGATACAAATAGTAATGAGAGAAAATAATTTTACAAGATGAACTTACATGAATATTTTTCATATAGCAGATTGGAGATGAGAGACACATGAATTTTTGTCTGATCCGAATCAATATATGCATCAAACATGGCTGTTCTGTGAGAAATAACACCAGTAAAAAGTCAGGTTAAAAAACATAGAAGCTGTATTAGTGCTAGACTGTGCCTCACAGAAAACATGCCACCAGTTGAGGTGACTGTCTTGTTTCTAAGATAGTCATAGCTGTAGCCAATGGTAGCATGCAGGCAGTAGTCAGCAGTGGAAATTGTCCCCAACTAATGGGCTACATCTCCAAATCAGAATATGCTGGGTTAGATGAGCCTTGTGAAAATATGTTTGAGCTTATAAGTGATTAAAAAAGTTATGAGACTTTTTTTTTCAAAAATATGCAAAGCTTTTTTTTCCAAAATATTCCTTTATTATCATGCCCACTATTTGTATATATATTCCAGCATTTGCAGCAGGCTAAAGATGCTAACACAATTATCCTTGAGTAGTTCTGCTTAAGCTGATCAGCCCCACAACATGAAGTCAGCTGGAATGCTATACTAGCATGCATGTGGGCACAAGTCACTGCTTTTCAAGCAGTTAAATGTTTAGGGTAGCTTATCTTTTGTAGGTGTTGTTTAAAACATTAGAATTTCCACAGTTTTGAAAATCCCCATTTTCCTTCAAAAAATGTTGTTTGCAGAATTTTCTAGTGATTGCAAAACCTTTCAGATTATTTCTGCCTTTCTAATTCATTAGAATTTCCCATCTTATGATTTCATTACAGTATAAAAAATAAAAGAAGTGTTACTTTGACTATTTCTTGAGAAGGGAACAATAAAATACACAGACTGTTTAAGTCCCAAGATAATATAAATCACTCCCTTAGCTGGGAATAAAACTAGCTAGGACTTGGAAGGCATCTCCTGATTTACATTTGTTAAATATCTGACCTATACTTATTATGAAAACACTGTGCTGTAACCTGGAAAAATAAGTGAGAGAGAACATTTGTCTGGCTGTCAAAACCATGTTTCACTAGAAAAGCTCTTTAACTCAAATTCAGGTAGCTTTGCACATTTGCACTAACCTGTGGATGACATCTGAAACCTAAGTATGATGTGAAAATTAAAGAAGTGTTCCTAAAATAGATTAGATTTATTGCAGAGGTGGAAAATGAACAGAGCTGCCCTGCTAAGAGAGGTATTTGTTTAACTCTATTGTGTGTCAAGATGCTACCTTGAACTTGCAGATTGAGAAGCAACAATACTGAGTCTTGGAAATACAGTATTTTGATAAATGCCATCTACTGGAAATGAGCCAGTTGTATTTGCTTTCTTTGTTGTCAGCATCTCAACACTCACTGTGAACTCTACCATGGAAAACTGTTGGAGTAAGTTATTTCTAGTCTGTAACAAGTACTTCTATCACATTATTATTGAAAATAACAAGTCTCAAATGAGTATGGTACACCATTTTTCACCAAAGTACAATTTTTTTAATGTTAGAATGAGCATGAACATCCTTCCAATACTACGAGTATAAAAGACTGAAGATAAAACTGTCTCGATAACTACTAGAAAAATTCTCTCTGTATGTGTATATACAATTTAAAGTTGGTGTTTTGAAAGAAGTGGGACAAAATTTTCCAACACATATGTGTTGGAAAATTTTTATGGGTAAAGTTTTATGGTAAGTTTTATGGGTATTAAGTTATCTCAAAACTTATTGAAGTAAAATGAATAACTGTATACAACAAAAAAATTAAAAGAAAAATAAACATAATAAAAATGCAAAAATGTAAAACTATAATTTATGTTTAATTGCCTAAACTAAAATGAAGAATGAAAAAGCAAAAAATTTGTATGACTTTATGAAAATAGGTTGTATGTGAGTTTGAATGAAACACTTTGGGTTAACACAATTTGTTTTTCACTTTCACCTAGTGTTCTGTTTTCTTCTTTCCCTTTGATTTACTATCCTTCTCTCTCCTCTTTTTTATTTGTGATTGATCATTCCATATTTTAAAATTTTTTCTGTAAAGAAAATTATTTTTAAAAATATGTATTGTTTGCCAGTTTGTATGATGATTATCACTATTATTTTGCAACTGGTTTAACAGTAATTAAAACAAAAATGGCACAGTGATGAAGGAAAGGCTATTTGGTTGTATGCTTCCTAAATCTGATGTTCAGGATATTAGATAGCTAGGCTGGTTGATTTAACTTCCGTGGTTTATTCAGAGAGATGTAGATTCCAGCCTGTACCTCTCTGGCACATGTTTCACATTGGGGTGAATTTCCTCCTGAAAGAAAGTATGTTAGGAATCTCCTCAGTGATAATGTTTTCTTGAACATAGTTGAGGATCTCAGAATTGTATCTGATTATGAGCTGTGGCATGGCAACCTGAAAACCCTGGGCAAGCATCCCAGATCTCAGAGAATATGTTCCCAGGCTAAGCCTCTCTCAGAGTCAGAGCCTTTGATTGCAAAAGGGCAAGCAGGTGCAGCAATGAAATGTACAATGTAGATTTAAGGGCCTCAGTGCCAAATTTTTCCTCTCCTGACCTGTTTCTATCACACTGACTTACTTGCAATGCAAGCACAACTTAAGATAATCACATATTTTCATACATAAAGCTCCACACCTTTGTCTCGTTGCCTTATGAAATTGTCATAATTATTAAACCAACTATTCCTCAAATGTGCTTGGCTTTAAATTTGTATTGATTATGAGAATAAAAGGTATTTCAATCACGTATAAAAAATATCCTGAAGGTGTGAAAATGCAGATGCCATTTGCAGTGGGGTCTTAAGAACTGTATGTTGAAGAAAGAGGGTAGTACTGTTTGTTAGAAACATTTAAACCAAGTGTATGCATGTAATTTAAGGCTTCACTATGCTATGACTCATTCTTCAGTGGAGTATCATAAAAAAACACCAGGGAGTGGAGAGGTCTGTTTCTCAATTCACAAGTTAGAGCAGTTTTCCCAGCAATTCTAATGTATTTTGAGATATATTTTGTTAATTTGTGGTTTATCTAACTACTCAAGACATCCTACCATATTCCCTGTTATTAAAACCACCACAAAATGCTAATTTTTGATGTTAAGATTCTAAAACCAAGGCAGGATTTCTTTTTAGAAATTCTGGAGATTGCTAAAGAACTTACTGAGTTGTGAGAGCAGAGAAATTCACCAAGATTAATTACTATTCTTCCTCTCTAGCTGATGATTAGAGATCAGAGCAGGTAAAAACTAACATTGAAAATCCTATACCAGACTTGCAGTGATGGCAAAAGACAGATGAACACAGTAGCATATCAAATTCTGAAACTGGAGCATCACAGCAGATTTTTGTCTTCAGTGAGCTTGAAAAATTATTTCAGCCCTTGCTTGCAAAGTTAAGATGTCAGGAAAGAAATCCAGTTTGGGGAAGCTTGTCAATAGGAGAGAAGGTTTTGTCTCTCTCCAAAAATATGCCTGCGGATCTTTCTAGGTCTTGAGGGCTACTCTTTCTTCCTACAAATCTTCAGAAGTCAGCACTGAGTGAAGAGAGACCAATATTTCTCATTTGCAGCTCTCCTGCCACATCTTTTGTTGCTATAGCATGCCATCCTTCTAAATTGCATTCTCTATCTCACTATTGTTTGACTGTGACAGGAGATCACAGAAAACAGAAGCATCCATGAGGAATCAAGAGGAACTATGAGGTGAAGAATAAGACTTGAAAAGGAATGTCTCCTCTGAACTTTACTCCTTTGTTTTGTTTTATTCCTCTCCATTAATGCCCCCTGCCTTCAAGAGAAATATGTACCATCTGCTCTTTTTCAGTCTCTATCATACTGTAATAATTCCTTGATTTATTGCATGATTAACTGTGTCCTTTTATTTTGGAGCACATATAAAACCTTAAGAGGGAGAGGATTTGGAGATTGTCTAGAAAGCTATATTACTGTCTTAAGGATACTTGTCTAAAGCTTTGAAAGAGACTCACATTAATGCAAGTTTCAGGAAGAACTTTCAGAGATTCACCCAGACTGCTTGGAACAATAAATATACATGTCATAGGAAACTCTCTATCACTTGAACATGTTTGTTATACATGAGTATAGAGCATGTAAATTCTCCGTACTGGAATTATATGGAATTATACATTTGACTGCTTTTCTCAAGTAGATACAGCACTGAGCTAAGCAGTCTAAATCTTAAAGAACTCAAATCATTGAATAGGCTACGTTTTGTGGATTTATTTTTTGTGTTAATGTCAGCATTTCAATCTTTTATTTTTCAGCACTATACTAGTTTTTAAGAACTAAATGCAAGCTACAGACCTTACCTCTGTGGAGCTACGGAAGCTAATTCATAGCAGAATTTGGTTATAATGATGGTTACATTCCAAATAAACACTTTTGGAAACATGCTATCGGTACTTAATATGCACTGCAGGACATATTTGGCTTGAGGAATCCATATCCTACTATAATTTGCAAGATATGCAGTTTCCTGAATACATGGGAAGCTTCAGGCAACTACTCGTGTAATTCCAAAGACGAACATTAGATTGGGTATTTTCAAAGTAATTTTCTCCCCATCATGTGCCACTACCTCTACCTCCCAACATTTTATCAACATATTTTCAATAGCAAATTCATTTCATACTTGCTGCTGGAGTTTATTCTAACAGCTGAATAGTCTGAACATGTTCAACATTATGGGTCAGAAGGTGCCACAGTGTAGAGCTGAGATAAGGGGAAAAAGAAGACCTCCAAGAAAGTAAGTTTTGGCTTGTTTCTTCTGGTATGTAACAGCCAATATTTTTTCTCTATCACTGTTTCCCAAGTGTTATAATTGGAAATGTAACATTTAGCTTGATAAGGGTCTTTCTTATTTCAGTCAGAGACTCCTATTTCTGTTTAATAGCATACTGCAAATGTATTTAATTGGAGAAATATGAATAGTTTGCATTCTGCAAAGTACAGAATTGCTACAGATTATTCTGGATTTTAAGCCTGTTAAGAATTGTGCTTATACAGAGACCATACTTGAAAAGCATATTCATGTTGTTGGAATGTTTAATCAAGGAGGTAATCTCACAATCCTCACTTAGCTGAAAGCCTTTCTGAAATCAGTAGAAATATTTTCTAAAAATTGATGTTTTATACATTTGCATATTACAAAAAAAACCCCAAAACTAAACACCCTCCAAAAACCCACATAAACAAAAGCCCAAATAAATCCTGAAACTCATCAAAATTTAGAAATATTTAGAATAAGTCTATATATGCCTGTCATTTGATCATACAGTGGAAAACTAAGCAGATAGCAATGTGAAGCAAAGTTATGCCTTAATAGGAAGGTAAGCTCTATTATTACTCTTTTCAGAGCTTATATTCCTTAGCATAATTAAAGGAGTCCCTTCTGGTTAAAATTTTTCTTTAGAATACAGAGTCTTGAATGGCATAAAATATTTGATCAATGATGTTCCAAATTTTTTACATCACTTATTAAATCTTCCTAGGTAATCATCTGTCATATGATACTGGCTGCCTCAATGTTTAGCTACAGTCTATTTATTCAAAATAACGTTTCATTTAGCACTTGGAAATAAGAGTTTGTTCAGTACAACAATTATTTTTAAACTTGAAGAGAAACCAAATAAACACGATACTAAGGTTTTGTTATCATTGTAAAAGTAATACATTTTTCCATATTTATTGAGTAAAAATGGGAACAGTTCACTTAGTTGGGTAATAGGCTTTGAGTTATACTGCAAGTTTCTATTGAACCAATTGAACTTAACTTACGATAGAAAAAGTTTGATAGCCAGCATAAAATAATATCAACTTTTAAAATTAAAAGAAAAAAAGGCTTCAAAATTTGAACATATTTTGCAATTTTGATTCCCTCTTCTTTACTGGTTTCTATTCACAGGAAAAATTATTTGATTATCATGTACCACCATTTTATTTCTCTTCCTCCTTTGACTTCACAATTCCATGTCCATGAGAATAAAAGCTCTTTAAGAAGGATGTCTGCTAGCTTCCTTTTAAATTTCCCATGATTTGAAATAAATGTTTGTCTAGTTTATCACTAGAAATAATATAGAGAAGAGTTTACAGATAGTAGGAAAGGAATTTTAAGTTTTATTGGCTACCTGAAAAACTCCAGAAGCCTACATCTTTCTGAAAGTGCCATTTTTCAGTATTTCTGAGGCAACACTTGTTTGGAATTTCAATTGGTATGAATTTTTCCACTTTTTTTGGTTTAGACTTTTCTCTGAGGGAAATTTTGAAAAGAGCTAGCTTTTTGATGAACCAGAAGCTCAACAGTTTTTTGTTCAATTCACAAAGCAGTGAGGAAAGGTAGTTTCACTTCATGCAGGACAGAACTTAACTGGGATCTGCCACAGAGGAGTTTTTCTGCATCACTGCATGCAGGTTTAGTAAATATAAACAGATGAGGTTTCCTGTAGTGACATTGAAGGGAGAAATAATTCCCAGCTTCAGGATCAGATGGGTAGTAGATGGTCAATGGCACTGCTGTCTAGAGACAAAGGTGTTCTTGATTATGACCAGAGAGCTACCATGTCTCTCCAATGACATAGAAAAACCAAGAAAGGATGATTATTACTGGCAGGATTGGCTTCATATGGAAGCTAGACTTTCTAAGTAAGCTCCTTTTGTTCACAGCCCAAATTCCAATGTGAATATGGTCCAGTTTTAAGTATTCAAGAAACAAAAAGCTTCACTAAGGCTTTTGAGAGGCTTATTGCCATGAGTCCCTGCTGAACGTCTGTTGCTAAGGGGCAAGTTTGCAAGAGGAGATTGACTTCTGCAGCTAGCTTAAAAGCAGAGGTAATATATCCCCAAGGCAAGGTGGTTTAGGAAGAAAGGCATCAGCTAATTAAACTTAATTGGGTTAGCTGGGGTAGTCTGATTAGCATAATTAATTTAGGCCTCTGAGTAGGCTTGAGGGGGTGTGTGTTTTTGTGAGGGATCCTTTGAGGGAAGTGTTTGGGACTCTAAAGTGGAAAGAGTAGTTAAATCTCTAGGTCAAGGGAGAGACACTCTAGATGAGTGGGAAAGACAATGTAGAGAAATGCAAAGGATTTAGCCTGCCTAAAAGCTATATACTCTTTTGAAACTGCCAATCGTTAAGGAAAAAAAAGAGAGACTACTTAGAGGATTTTAATCCACCTGGAAAGCATGGGGGAAGAGCCTAGGCAGCCTGTTACAATTGACAATACTGTGACATAAGTAAAAAAATGCTGTTTAGGGAAGAGTGGGTAGGATTATAACCAGACTGTACAGCAAAGAGATGGAATCCTTCAGTTAGAGGAAATTAAAATGATTTCACTTTAACTGATTTGGGATCTTTTGCTCCTGCAAGAAATGAATTAAGTCCTGGTTTGAACTGTTTTTGAGAGCTTTGTGTACTGTGTTCTTGGCTCATAAAGAGAATCCCTAACAAATAAAAACTTGCAAATATAAATGATTTTCCTCAAATGACAGAGTAAAACAAAAATTATGATCACTTAATAGCCCGTCTTGTTGTACAAAGAAAGTGGATTTGAAAATATGTATATTCTATCTTTGACTGTAGCACTACTTTAATGGAGTAGATGGAGTAGTTCTTTATTCCTATATTAAGTTATATATTATGTCAGTTTCATTTGGTCTAAAATGTGTTTTATCTGAACTGCATTCATATTCAAAAGCTTAAGTTTTGTGATTTTTTTTTCCTTTTTATTTTTGCTAAGCATTTAATTTTCAACTGCGCTGTGGGTGATGCAGTGGTCAAATGAACCTTTGTCATCTTCTGTTTTAATCCAATGCATGTCCTGGCTGCCAGGCAGAAAATCTCTTCCACTTTGGCTGGGAAAATAAGGTGTCTCTATCATTAAACTTACCCTAGAGCTGGTTGATATGGAGCGTAGTTGGCAATCCCAGTGGGGAAAAGATTGTTCTGCTGCCCAACCAGTACTTTGCCCAGGTACTCTTGTGAGCTCCTTTTATTACTCCCTGATCTACAATTTAAATCACCACAGTTTCAACTCCAAGATAAATGTGAAAAATGGGAATTTTACACTAAAAAACCTTATAGTAAATCTGTATACATATTTGTGGCCATAGACTACTCTTAAAAGACCAGTCTGAGGACTTTTCATTACTTATATGAAGTATGACTAATATATAATCAAGGATATTTGGCATGTAACTTCGTAAGGATTCTCCTGAGACCTTGAGAATTCTGACCAAACATGATGAAATGTTGTCTGCAATAATAATTAAATGTTGGAAATATGTAATTTGTCCAAATAAATTATGCAAATTGAAATATCACATTTTGTAAGTAATGTTTGAATTGCTTTTTACTTAATTTCCTTCAGATTTTTTTAGCTGACTTTTTATTCCATCCAAACACCATACATTCCTTGAAAAGAAGTTTCATATCCTAAACAAAGGTATTGATATTTTAGTTGATAGTTTGGAGGAGAATCTCAGTATGTCTGAAGGCAATTATAAATTCAGATGGTTATATTCTAAGATCATGTTATGTGATGGCCTTTGGGAAACTTGGTTTCCTTCTCACTTGAAACAGTATGAGAGCAATTTTACAATGAAAAATCTTTTTTGAGTGCTAGCTAGACCTGGAGGACAGAATAAAGCATGAAAATTAGAATCAAAGCAAAGCTGATGTACCAGAACCAAGACAAATAAATAAATCCCCAAGTTTTCCTTTTCCAATCTTTAAAAGGTTTATGTTTAGGTCAATTCTTGCCCAGTTCTGCTTCAGAGCCATTCAGATGAGATTTTATAAAAGGAAGAAAGGAGAAATGTTGCTAAATTGCTTTGAGAAAGGTTACCCACTCAGCATGAATAAACTAGGGTTTGCTACACCACAGATATGTATGGCATGTTGAAAAATGTTTTAATGAAGTAGCAAAGGTCTGCTAGAGAGTGAGTTAAAAAGAAAAATATAGCAGTGAAGTACACTTTGAAAAGACAGAAGAATTCTTTTCTTCCTTCTCTTAGAGAAGAATAATGTTTCATGTCTTTGTTTTAAACTATGTGGCAACTCTGTATTGTTTAAAATACATACTCCAAATTTCAGGTTTGGCACCTGCATTATTTGAGGTATAATTGCATATACTCTATGTAATTAGAATATAAATTTGTGTTGCTGAGGCAGGATAGTGTTGTGGGTTTTTTTTTTTTTCCTGGGAGGTAGTGTTATGCAGTCTGTTTTGTGTTCTGAAAATTTGCCATGACAGTGCTTCATAATAGAACCAATTATCAGGAATGCTGTTACACATAGCCTTCCAGACTCTAATTTAAACAGAAGCAAGTGACAATTCCTTCCGTGAAACAGTCTCCATAAATCAGCCATATGTGAAGACCTACATGCTTATGGAGGATAAAAGAAGAAATACAAGGTTTTTTTTTAAAAAATTATGTGTTTTTAAGGTGTTCTGATTAACTTTCAAACTAAGGGGAAACAGTACATATTAACAGCACCTACCAAAACTGCTTTCCATGTATCTTTAATAGGTACTAAAACACCTTATGTTTTCACATTTTATTTGTAAGAGGAAAAGATCCCACTTCCAATGCTTCAAAATAGATGTTGTCTACTTTGCAGCACAATAGGGGACCCTGCAACAGATCCTGCTGTCTCTGACATTTTTGTCCTGTATGCAGTGACATAACTGATTGTGGATCTTTATTTTTAATGGGCATTTTCAATTAAAATGCACAAAACTGAAGGAATAGCCACTATTTTGGACACATAATTAATTTTTTTTTTTTCTTGAGGCTTCACTTTCTTAAGAAGATGCAAATAGCCCAGTTCATCCTCAGACACACTTGGGAACTTTTAGACGTAGTGCTTAGAATAGCCCATTATTTATGTATTGTTTATCAAAAGCAATGCCCTTTATCATTGAACTATCTCTGAACACAGAAGTCCAAAGACTGGCTTAGATTTAGTTTGTCCATACATTGATTGTAAGCATTTCCAAGGTATGCAGTGATACACCGTAACACAGAAACTTCAGACAATATTCTCTTTCCATATACCTGTGTTTATTTAATTTTTTTATTATTTTGGATGTGTTTCTTTAAACATGTTAATATGTAGGTGTTTTTATACTATATTATAATTACATGCCACTTGAAGATTTTCTTGAAGGGCAATCTAAGCAATAAGCAGTTAAGAGTAGCAAAATTTTATAAAAATACATAGGAAATAACTTAGCAACTTGGGTGACAAAAAGCAAATTGAATAATTTAAGACACTTTCACTACATAATATTTCAAAATATACTAAAATTGTATTAAATAAAAAATATTTTTATTTAAAGTTGAAACCTTAATGAATATTCTGCAATGTTTCTATTTTGCCCTGACTGGTTTGGGTACTGGAAACAGATGGGAATAGAGTGTTTGAAAGTATCTTGCCTGCAAACTTTCTAGATTTTCTTGGCCGAAATTGTAATTAAATTATTAGTTTCCTAAAGAGAATATGACATTTTAAATAAACTAGTTACTAATAGAAATTACAAAATTGTTTATTTTTCTTTCACACATAAAAAAGTGTGATCAGACCTATGTCTGATCATACATAAAACAGTGCTGGTGTTAAGTTTGTGCCTCAGTTTGTGCAAATCTATTGTTTTTCATTACATTGAAAGCTCTGTGGAAGAATAAGGACATCTCAGCCTTCCTCTCTCTGCTTTCATTTCAGGGAATTCAGTGAAAGGAGTAAGTCTTGGCTTTTCAACTCCCAACCTGTTTTCACCCAGACATCCATATCCTGCTGTTGCAGAACTGGCAAGTATCACTCAGGATCACACGATGCTCACCTTAACATTCATTACCATGCTCGTAAGGTTTTCCTGCAATTTATTTGACAGCAAAGGAGTCGTGAGATCAGCTGTGGTTGAATGTGAGAAAAGTAAGGAAAAGCGGGTGTTTAAACACTGTATTTTCCACTATAATGAGGCAGTTTTGAAGCCAAGAACTTTGTTCTGCTTGTGAATTCCTTTTTTCCATTTATCCAATAAACTGAGATTATGAGACTGAATCTAAGGCAACAAAAACAACAAATTCTTTGGTTTATCAGAAGAAAACTAACTATAAAAAAAATTATTTTTGGGTCTACCTTAAAGACAGCGGGGGGGGGGGGCAAATATGTGTTTATTGGGGTTTTTTTTACTCAAAATCTACCTTTTGTGTAGATGATGGGGATGGTAAGTTTCGTCCAAATGTTTGCTGCAGATATTATGATGGCAGAAATAATATAATTTGTTTCAAAGTTAACTTCTTGGCACTGGTAAAATAAAGCTTTATTTTTTATGTGTTTTAAATCTGAAATATGTAATAAATATTGACTAGGCATAGCTTTCCAAAATGTTAAGCATTGTACTTGTTTAAACGAGAGAAATATGTCAGAAAACTCTGCTGCATTCTGCCTCTGGGAGTGTGCTGGTGTTTAGTTTATGACTCAGTTTGTGCAAATCTATAGCTTTCCATCTATACAAAACCAGCAATTTCACTTTTTTTTTCCTTTCACCTACTAGAAAAGAGGGATTGCTGCGAACACTGCTATGGTGAAGAAATGTCTCAGTATTTTAAAATAAGATTTGCAAGCCTATAAAAGGGATAGCTTGAGATATAATTATCAGATATAATCTCTCAAGATTCCTGGAAGCTCAGATTCACACATTATTGATTTGATTGATTCTTTTTCTGAAGTTGACACTTCTACTTTCAACAAGCTCACTCTCTTTGTGGTTTTGTACTGCCATTCTGAGAAATATTGAGAATGAAGACATTATTGTCATATCCATTCCTTGCTAAGGAGAGAATAAAAGAGATAGAAGGAATAAAATTTGGCAGATATTTCCGTTTTCTAGAAATAATTTTTCTGTTCCATGTATTTAGGCAATGTGTTCATGTGTACGAGCTTCCCACCTAATTTCCACTCTGTTTTACCTTGGATGTGCTTTTATTTTAGAAATGCCGTAGGTATAAAATAATTTTTGAAATATTTAAAATATTTGGATGGTAAAGTGCTTATACAACAAAGGAGTCATCTTAAGCTCATTAAAATAAGAGGGAAACTTTTTACAGTCTACTCTTTGGCCTTCTGGTCAGGTCCTATTTTTTACTTTTTTTTTCCTTCAAAGAACAATGCTCAATTCAGAAGCTATTCTGGAGATAATAATATAATGATTAAACAAAACAAAAAACCCAGGAATTTTAGAGTCCAGAGGTATGAGTTTTGCCTTTGAAATCATCAAAGATTCCAATGAATAGTATCAGGCCTTCTTACTGTCTATTAAATAAATGAATAAAAAATGTGTTTCACTTTCTTGACAACCCCTCATGACAATGACAACATCATTCTCCCTCCCACACATCTGACTGTTTTTCATTTATTATTTTTAAAATTAATCTTACTGACAAACCAAACATTGCCTTTGAAATCAGAAAATATATTAGACCACCATTGTATAATACTGTATCACAGTTTGGGAATGGGCAAAGCAGTCAGTATTTGTCAGGATTCTTCAAAGACTCTTAGAGAGTGGAAGCTGATATGGTGATCCTTCTTGGGCGAGTATTGGAAAGAATGTGCTTTTCTTCTCCTGCAGCACTCAGGTCACAAGGGGCATGTTGTGCGCTGAATTCCTTCAATGCCTTGCCTTAGTGAGGGCATTTCTTTTCACAGGAGCTGCTGGGCTTTATCCAGCTGTGTTACTAGTTCTCTTATCCACACCTGTTTCTGACACCTTTGTTGTCCTGCTTGGTCTCTGAATGCCCTCTCAACTACTCTTCATTTTTATTATTATTTGAACCATTGTTTCTCCTTTTATGCCTTCAAAATTCTATGTTAGGGACAAAATCTGTTCTCAGCGTGGCAGAAAGCCATTGCCCTTACTGCCCTGAAGAGCAATGGATAACACCTAGGTATTTCACTTGTTAGCTGTTAACCCAGGGTCAAAAAGGAGTAGACAAAGGCACCTTAGCTGGATACTGAAAGGATATTTGGACAAAATGGCTTCTGTGTTTGCCCTGTTCTTAAGCTTCCATGTGCCTCCACTCTGGCCACCATCAAACTCTATCACTGGGTCAGTTAGCCCTTGGTATCAAACATTAAGCCACTTCTGTGTGACATGAGCTACCTTTAAACTTTATCTTTAAACTGGTCAAGAATGAAGGAGGTATGTAACACGAAACTACCTTCCCCTAGTACTTTCAGGATTCATTTACTGTTGATTTCAGCCATACAGTCTTCTGTAAAGGAATTTTCTGCTTTCTCTCATCCTGTTCCTGGCACTCCTCCAAAGTGTTTGATTAGGGGTTATGTCTGCAGTCAGTGCCTAGCAGAATGAAATACTATTTTCAGGATGTTTCTCATGTCCTCCCTTTATAATATTGTATTGTATACTATTCTTTCATCAGGGATACTTAAAACTGGCAAGTAGTTTGCCTGAGGGTTTGCAGGATTTTATTCTGCCATGTTATTTTCATTTTTCAACCTTAATTATAATTTTAAGCCATCTGTATGGGAAGATAATCACGTGGCAATCATATGCATTTATAAGGAAGATACAAACTGTTGATTAAACTGTTCTATTATATTTTTATTTGTGTTCTGGTTGTTAGACAAATAGGTATTTCATACAGGGGTGCTTTTGTTCAAAGCTTTTTTTGTCTGCTGAGTGAAAGAAGCATCTTGAAAACTCAGTTTTCTTTTCCCCACAGTTTTTCTGCCTACCCAACAAAAGCTGATAGGGCATTGTGCTGAGAAGACCATGCCAACTTATTTTGTATCAGCATGAACACCTCTGATCAAATCAAAACACCCAGTGTTATCAGACATGTCTGAACAGCCACACATTGTGTTTTCCAGGCAAGTGTCCTTCAAAAACTCATAAAAATAGAAATTCATAAGAGAAAGAACATTACATGAGTGATGCTGAACTGGAAGGATTTGCTTGGCCAGCAGTCCAAACATTAAAATTTTTACAGTATCTTATATGAAAGTCATCAATTTACATTGAGTGTGGCTGCAAAACTGCAACTACAGCAAAGACAAGAAAGTCAACACATTGCAGTAATGCATTTAAGAACTCACTGTCAGCTTTTCAGCTAGACTGCAGATTCAGTTGTATGGATTGCCCATTTTGAGATATTGGCTCTACTTAATAATTATATTTGAAGGCAAATTTGAAAATAAATCTCTAAAAAGATATTTGGCTATAGGTGTGACTTTTTTTTCCCACGCCAGCAAGTGTACTCTATTTCAAACTGATATAGCAAATTATGGTCATTTATGTAACATCATTCTTCAAAACAGCCTATGTGATGTGGAGTAACTCCAAGTGCCAAATATCTAAATGCAGATAGTTTCTGAGAATATTATAGAGAAATGTGTGTTGTATCATACTACTGCAAAAGCATAAGAATTTATGCTGTTTGTAGGAGTCTCTTTCTTCAAACATAGGTAACTCTCTAATTTTAACCCTTCAGAAACATACTAGAAAGAACATAAATTTATTATTTTTGTTATAATGACACTTTTCATCTAATGTCTTAACAGAAATAATAAAGAGAATAGTCAATATATTTAGAAGAATAATATTATACACACAGGATTTCTGAGACCAGTAACAACATATTGTGCCAGTATTGGGGTACAAAATTGATGGCTAAACTTGGGCAAAAAGAGCAAAAAAGAAATTCAAGAATAATTTAAATATTCAAAAAAATTTTTTAGCTTATAAACTTAATAGATTTAACTTTAAAATAAAGTGACCAGCCTGAAAATTTGTTGAAAATAACCATATGAAGAGTTTCCAGATGCTAAAGGTACAGTAAATATAAGCCAAAAATCTAATATATTTCTAAAAACTAGATCTGAAAATAATGATGATAATTTAAATTAGGAGGGGATGCCTTTTTGAAATGTATGGTGACAGTCTAACAGCTGGATTTAGCAGAAAGGGAACCAGCTGAAGAAAGTACACAAACTATGTCCATCAGAAGTCTAACTAACATGATGATCAGGAATAAATAAGAGGACTCAAAAATCGTTAGCAGAAGAAAATTTGAATTTGTGGGCATTTGAAGCATCCATGACACTCTGAGGTGAATATCTGCCTGAGCAGCAACAAGCATCCTTTTGTAGATCCAGTCCTCTGAGTGTGGGATCTTCTAAAGGAAATGGGGACCCCTAAAAGGACTTGTAAACAAGCTGTATGAAGGGTGGGGTATGCACCCTTGCCAAGATAAAACATAGACACACAGGGAGCTCATTTAGATACTGGAATAATCTATTGTGCTTTGAATGTGTTCTCTTAACTTGCTAAATCATGAACCAATCGAGAAATTGTCTTTTAATTAAAAGGTTAGACTTCAAATTAAGAGATGTCTTTTCATGTCTCTGGTGACTTCCGGTAAACATACTTTCTTATTTTTGTTTTCTGTGTGTTAAATGGAAGCAATAATTACTTCCTGAACTGCAAAGCTGTTGAAAAGTTTCAAGACATGCAGTTCTTGAGGGGAGGGGAGGTGAGGATATGGATAAAAATGTGTTCAGAAAAGGAAATCAGAAAAGACATATTATGATTTCAGAAAAAAGGAAAAGAGGTGCAGAGAAATGAATGCTTTTATGTAGTTATAAAACCCCTTATATTTGCCCCTGAAACAATTTTATTGTAAGTCTTTCAGGAAATTCCAGGAAATTCTGGAGGCCTTAAAATTTATGTGTATTTAAATTAGGAAGAAAAAAAATGGGAAAGCATTCATTTCAAAGTAAGAGGGATTTTCTATCTTTAAAACAATATAGCTCCTAAATCTAAATGGAAACATGATAGGAATCAGAGTGGAAAACTGGGGTTGCACCATATTGATGCATGTTAATGCACATGTACCCTACCGCGTGATGCTCCTTGAGAAGCAAATTTCCCTATTCCTAAGACCTTCTTTCTGTTAGTTTTTTCTGTCCCGTCTTTTATCACCAGAAGAGAGAGACAAATAAAATTAATACTTATTAAGAGGGTGTACTGAGTGATTTATACATGAGCATCTCATGAGAAGTAGGAAGCTGGGCTCGATTTTGCATTTTTCTAGGTATCTTTTCTGAGCTTCTGAGTATTTGTAATTTCTACAGAAGTCAAAGGGAACAGAGCATGTTGTCAGAATGAGCTAATTGAGATGAAGATTTGTAAGACAGTCAGGGAACAAACTGCTCATACTGTAAAGTTCTTAAGTGTTATAATGAAGACATATTGAAAAGCATTGATTAATGAGAAACTAATAATTGCTCTAAGGAAAAGCATTAAATATTTAATACCATCGAGGGCTAAGCCCAGATCATATTCAATATATTTAGTGTAAACAAAACAATCAGATTTTAAAAATAACTAAAAGCATTCTCTCACGCAAAGCTGTAAAAGTAACTGAACAAATGCAACATGAGAAACAGACAACTGATTTTAAAAATAATATTTTATAATATTTCACACCCATATTCCCTCAGAAGGATCATAAAAATTCCCATAAGATACTACAGCATTGCTGTAACAAAATATGGCCTCTTACACCTTTTGATTTTTTTTCCTCAAAGAGCTTCATAAAAATATAGGAAGAGAAACCACTGAAACACTTTTCTTGAAATAACTCTGACATTCCCTAGAACTCCTAGAACAATATAAAATAATACTTTTATTCAGCTGGAAATTCAGGTAGTTAAAGTTGCGCTTTTGTTCTTACACTAATGAAATAAGATTTTGCCATGTAAAATTCCAGAATACCTGGAATGTGGAAATATCAGAGTTTAGAAAACATTAAATTATTTTATTCTGTGGAAATAAAAGATAAATTACAAAAGCCATTTTTTTTCTATTCTTGAACAAAGCTTTTTCAGCTTTTTGTGTTTTTTTTTTTTAATTTATTTTTTTAATATGAATTTATTAAAGTTAGAACCAGGAGCTGCACTTCCATTTAACTGAAAAAAGATCAAACTTCTGATTTTATAGCAAAACGTTTGCTTTTCTTGGACATTCTACAAATAGAGGAGGAAACCTAGTCCATTCATTATAACGTGAGATTGTGGTAGACATATCAATGAAATCTGAAAAAAAATACATGTTTATACACATGGTCTTGCAGCCTCTATCAAGAAACTGGAGAAGATACATTACAGATTTCCAGGTCCTTTGTGGTGGTGTTTTTCTTTATGCATATTTTAGTAAACCATTTTGAATGGTTTGTTCCTGTTTTCCCCTTGATTTGTTTGGTTTTACCCCAAGCTTTCTCCTCCCTTTCCCAGTTGTCATTCACCCCCTAGACCCACCTGTTACCTCATTCACATTACATTGATCTTCCCTAAATCCCTGCCCTTGGTTCCAGAGAGTTCCCGTTTAATCCTTGCTGTCCCTACCCCTGCCTAAACCCCACCCTGGAATTCTGCTAATCCT
>VZUI01087545.1:0-15777 GCA_013401135.1 Cettia cetti | reverse complement strand
AAAAAAAAAAAAAAAAAAAAAAAAAATCTACTGCAGTAGCCTCATTTGTACTTTAATTAAGAGCTTTGTTTTTAAATATAACCATCTGATTCCCTGGGGTTATTTTTAAAGTAAGCTTCTGGCAAGGCAGCAGTGTGGTGGATTAGAGGCTTGGAATTGAGGAAAAATCAGTGTTCAGCATACAGTTTAAAATAATGTGTGCATATATACAAATACATGTGTATTAAACATCATGTAACAGGATACAGGACTGGATTTATTAAAGCCAAATGGAAAGATATTTCCTCTTTTAATATTCTAGATCTTTTTTAATATATGCGATGCAGATATTGCACTGCAGTCTGATTCATGTAAATACCATAATAATTGCACATCAATCTGATCAGTCCAGTGAAATCTCTGTTTTACTCCAAATGGAAAACCAAGTTATCAATTCAGCTGTCTGCATCAAGAACTTCATCTAACAGTGGCTGTTACACTTGATGTGGATATATGTCGTATCACCCATCAACTCACCGTTTATCTTGGAGTATGCAGGCATGAGTTGAAAAGCAGCAGGCCCAGATAAAGCACAGTCATGGAAAAGAAGCAGCAGGGTAGCAGCAAGGGGGGCAGAATGGGGATATTAAAGAACCACGCTAAAAGGAGAGGGCTGGGGGGAAGGCTGAAAGATCTGTACAAGACATATCTGAACATGAGAAGCCAGAAAATGGTATTTTTTCTAGTTCTTATTACAGAAGAGAACTTACAGCTTCCAAATTTTAATGGGCAAGCATGTGCATCCATGGGGAAATCTTCAAGCTGCATGGGACATTCAGCAGAGATGGTCAATCTGTGGGGGAGTAAAAAGAAAGTACATCATTTTTTTTTTTCCTTTAGGCCCCTCATTGCACTAAATGAATGCTGACACAAGCTTTTCCTGAAGGCTCCTTGCTCCTGCTTGAAATCACAGCAACCCGCTGTTAAACTGAATGTGAGACAAGCCAGGTGGACCACTCTGTGTGCATGCCCTAGGCATTATCTAGTAACCCTGAGACATGTGAAATGATTTTATGTAAGCTGTCCCAGTAAGATCATTCTTTCTTATTAGTACACGAAGGACTCCTGTGATGGAGTTTCTGCCCTATACCTTATACTTATCTGTTCTCTGTACATACGATAACTGGACTAGGAATTTGACTCCTGGGTCAAATAGCACTGTTATAGACATAAAGAATCACTGACTTTATAGGTACATGTAACTACTTAAATCCATTAAATAGATATTTATAGATAAAAGTATATAATATAACTGATGATAGCTATATAAAAATATATGTATCATCAAGGACATATATGCATCACTTTATATAGCACTATAGTTAACTTCTGTGGAAATCACATGGTATTGGAGTTCATTTCAGTTCTACACTGAGAATTACCTGGGCATCTTGTCAGGCAAAAACAACAGGGTCATCTTCCCCAGCGTACTGCCTAAGGAAGCAATTCTATCCTGGACTCCCTAGCCAGTATGTGGAAATATTTCATCTAGACTGGACATAGGGGTCGGGAAGAAAAGCCCTAAAGCAAATATATAGATGTTTCCCATGGATGTTCAGCATGATTGACAGATTAAGCTGAAGACTAAAAATAGTCTGAGCAGTGCAGTATCAGTTATATTGACATCAAATGCATCAAATATATCAAATATTTCAAGAGAGCCAAAACTTGCTTCTAGCACAAGGAGAATCTGTTTTGTTTATGCCATTTTAATATTTGCATAATACAGATAGTTTGCTCAGGATAGTGAGGGTGAAAATTTCATTCTACAATATGAGTATCTTTATGGCTTTCTCATTTTATGCTGTTATTCCACCTCAGAGGTAACAGTTCAGAGACATCCATGGCTCTACACACTGCCTGGTGCTGGGGTGACACAGGCTCTACTGTATCATTGTACAGTGTCATTGGCTAGTGATCATATTCTGAGGATGAGCTGGGAAACAGAAAAAGGCAAAATGCACACAGTAATAGAAAATGTAAAGATAGTATGCCACAGAAAGCCAAAGAAAAAGAAATCCAGTTCAAAACAGAGATAATCTACCATTTGGTAAGGACAGGAGGATACAATATAGAAAAGAAATTACTGAGGCCTGAGATACCCACACTTAAGCAAAACTGTTCTTGAGCTTTATTTTTATAAAAGATATTTTAAGATCACTCAGATATGTAGATGTCTGCAGTGACGACTGCCCTTGGGCACCAAAGCCAGCAAAACCAAAGTTACTAAAAGTAGTGTGTGGATGAATTTAATAAGCTGGTTCTAGTAGTATCCTGCCAAGAACTCACATCCCTTTCACAAAAATCACTCTAATGGGGACTTGAAAGCAAGACTGTCGTCCCTCCAATGAATCATTTTATTTTCCGTGTTAAGCACTGCAAATTTAACCACCTTGATAAATTCAGAAACCTTGCTCCAAGAGCCCATAAGAAAGGTGGCGTGTTTTGCTGCAGCCCATCTCCCGTCTCTTTGTCTACCAACAGTTTAGGCATGTCATTTCAGAGCTGCAGCTTGACAAGATTTTAATATACACACTTGTCATCTGCAAACATTGAAGGAGGGGATGCCTATATCCATCTTACAAAGACAACAGGTGTAGAATCAGGAAGTGAAGGAATATTCAGTGCAGAATTATGCATAAGACCTTCTGTTTCATCTCACTGTCCTATGAATTGCACCCTGCTGCCTGCATCTCTGGAAGTAACCCTTGTGTGTAATGAGGAAGGTTGTAGACATTCATCAATTATAAATGTGGAAGAGAAGTGAAGATGAGTTGCACAGAGAATGTGACCTAGTGGAATTTAATTAAGTCCCTCCAGAAATTATTTTTGCCCCTCTTAAATAAAAGGGTAGCAGATAAGGCTGGAAGGCATCTGGCTGCCACCTCCTGACTCAGAAGCCACAAAGATTCTTGTGGTGCCTGAGTCTTGCTACTCCTCTGTCCCCTCTGAATTCCTTACCCAGCAAAAGGCAGACTATCCCTTAAAAGGGTGCTGCCTGCTGCAGTCTTCTGGGTCTAGCCTGGGGGTATGGAAAACAAAGTTTAGGAGCTGTTACTGTGCCTGGGTACAGCCTTTCCTTTCACTAACATGAATTCTTAGGATTAAAAGTCCCTCTTGCTCCTTATCAATCATACCTGCATGCTTCTTTCCTTTCCCCATGCCCCTATCGTAGTCTGGCCATCTTGAACAAATTAACTAGCTCTACCTATTTGTTACATTCTATTAAGAACTATGTAGTTGAGCCTCTTAGGTGATTTTTAAGTGCTCAATGAACACTCTCCTAGGAACCTCTTACAGAAGTGTGCATTACCTAAGGCTTTTGAAGTGTCTTGTAATGGCCAATGTGACAAAAAACTTAACAGGAAAGTTGTACGAAAACGACTGTGGATTCTGATTTACAGCACAAATGTCACCATCCTGAATTTCTGTAGGTGGTCTGTGGACAACAGGAACTGGTTTTTGTGACCATGTGAGGACCTGAAATAAAAAAAGTCACTCAACTGACTCTTGGTTCAAAGAGACTGGATTTTCTACTGCATAGAGAAATAAATGCAGTACAGGAGATATCTACACTCTGGGGAAGCAGAGTGCTGGAAGCATGGGTTGTTGCATACAGATTTGCTCTGAGATGCAGAGTACAAACTATATATTCAGATCATAGCCCCAGGAGTCTCAAAAAATTGATATCTGGGTCTACTCCTCCAAATATCATCTGCAGTGATATTTGCACACTTTGGCTTTTAACATTGTGATAAAGCTTAGGGACCTTTTGTATATTCTGGTTTACTTAGCTGATTAGGCAGCCCTTGGTCACAGCCAGCATGGCTTCATACTTATCAAACATGATTTTCTTCAATGATAAGGTAACCCATCTAGCTGATCAAGGGAATACAGCTGATGTCATCTCTTTGGATTTCTATAAAGGTTTTGCTACTGTCTCTCACAGCATCCTTCTGGACAATGTGTCCAGCACACAGCTGGATAAATACATCACATGAGGGGTGAGTAACTGGCTCACTGATAGGCACACAGTAAATGGGGCAACAGCAGACTGGTGATCTGTCACCAGTGGGGCTCCACAGGGCTCTATCTTAGGTCTTGTGCTCTTCAACATCTTTGTGAATGACTTGGATGCAGGACTGGAAGGGATACTAAGCAAGTTCACAGATGATACAAAACTCAAAGGAGCTGATGCCTCCCTCCCTTGAAGGCAGGGAGGCCCTGCACAGAGACATCAACAAATGAGAAAGCTGGGCAATCACCAACAGTATGAAGTCCAACAAAGGAAAGAGATGGATTCTGCACCTGGGATGGGGCAGCCCTGGATATATGGACAGGCTGGGGAATGAGATGCTGGAAAGCAGCACCATGGAAAGGGACTTAGGGGTCCTGATCAAGCTGAACATGAGTCACCAGTGTGCCCTGGTAGCCCTGCTCTGCACTGAGGCAGCCTCACCTTGAATATTGTGTGTGGTTTTGGGTACCACACTATAAGAAAGATACTAAATTATCAGAGCACATCCAAAGGAGGACTATGGAGATGGTGAAGGGCCTTGAGGGGAAGCCGTATGAGAAGTGGGCTGAGGGGAGCCTACAATTTCCGTGAGAGGGAAAGAGGAGGGGTAGGCACTGATCTCTTCTCTGTGATGACCAGTAACACAGGACACAGGGAATGGCCTGAAGTGGTGTCAGAGGAGGTTTAGCTTGGACATTAGGAAAAGGTTCTACACACAGAGTGTGGTTGGGCACTAGAACAGGCTCCTCAGGAATGTGGTCACAGCAGCAGCCTGACAGAGTTCAAAAAGCATTTGGACACGTGGTGTGATTCTTGTGAATGATCCCATGCAGGGGGAATTGCACTTGATACTCTTTGTGGGTCTGTTTCAACACAGCATATTCTGTGATTACAAAATTACTTCCAGTTTGCATTTATTTAAGGAAGAGAAAGGAGGCCAGGGCATACATATATGAAATAGGTTTTGCCTAATTCTATTAATATGGTGACTCCAGAATGATCTTCCTGTGCCTAGTGCAGCACTGTTATCTGAAATAGAGACAGTCACAAACCAGAATTTTTCTGTCACAGCACACACATTGCTGAAAAGGCAGTTCTTTCCAGCTGAAGTATTTAAAAGCTTCCCTCCTCCACCATCATTCTGTCTTAATAAAAGCCCTGTGGGATTAGTTTCGCTCAAACAGGGTCTATGACAAGATTATAAGCAGCTGTTAAAGGTCCTTTGCAATAGGAGAATGAAACTCTGATTTTATTGAAGGTAATGGTAAAATTCTCCCTGACTTGAATGGGGCCACTATTCACCCAAAAAATATAACAAACCCTGATTATAGTTGCCAATTTATTAATTAAAAAATTCTGTTTTCTTAATGCTCCAAATAATCACACTGCTATCCAAACGTTGATCAACCAACAAAATGCTATTGTGTACCTTAACTATCTGGAAAAAAAAAAAAGGTTAGGATTATTTAATCTATCTCCTATAATTGTACACCAAAGCTTTATCAAAGCTTCATTATGTATAGCCTTTACTTTAAGAACATAAAATGATTACTGACATTCTGTTTCAAGACACATAAGGAAATATCTAAGAAAAGGACAATTCAAGCAGCAAGACTTGTTCGCTTCAGAAAAGTCACCTTCAACTATTTCCACTGGGGAATTAAGCATGACAGTGCTTTCAAGAGATTGCTCCTTTTTAGCAAGAAGGAAAAAAAGGAGGTGTTAAAATCAAGGATGTGGCAAGGAAATAAATTCAGATATTAAGGAGGCAGACGTTTGGAGTAAGTGTGCTTCAAGGTGAGGTGAGAAACCCTCAGTAGCAGTCCCCGAGACAGGAGACAACCTGTCCTGTAAGACCCTGGTTTAGGTCACTGCAGGGCCCCCCCCAGCTGTTCCCATTATCTCCTCAATGCAAGGAGCATCTGTTCCTACTTGTGGGTAAAGAGAGGGGGAACTGAGCATCCTTCTCCTACCCTGTAAGTGCAGGAAACATTTTCCAATGTATTATCTGCCACGGACAGCTGCAAAACTTGCTTTTGCTTATCAGCTACTAACTTTAATATGAAAACAAATTAAAACAGAGAGCTCTAGAATGAGAGGGGAGCAGAAAGGCAGAGTCACCAGTGGCTTTTGGGAGAACTTAATTCAAGATAAATGTTGAATAATAAGAGTTACAGATGAAGGGGACACAAGAAAACTTTTGTTGGCACTAAGGTACTATGGCCAAGGAGATACAAAGTTATTCTCCTATTTGCACTAATCCCCAAACCAGCTCCACCTTCTTAGTTATTTATTTCTGTGCACTACCCTTACCCCTGTTTCAAGGAAGCATTTAAATGTTGTGCTTTAACCCCACCTGTGCTGGTAACCAGCACCTGCTGTGGGGATCAGGTGAACCCAACTGCTCTTCCCAGCATGACACCAGCCATTTTCCTTTATAAAAGGCAAAATATTTGCTTGAAACTCACCTAACACTGCAACCTATCTTCCCAACATTCCAAAAAAGAGTTAAGTGGATCCAGCCTTCAGCCAGGCTCTATCCCACTTGAGTGGGCTTGTTGGTTCCCTGAGAAGGGAGACTTGAGGGTTGGGTCAGACCCTTTTCATGAGCCAACTCCAGGAGAAGCTTCCCGGGGTACCTGCTCCAGCAAGACCTCAGCAGAATGATTTAAGCCCTTGCAGTATCTCCAGTATGCCCTCTGACACACATGGGGCCAGGAGAATAATAGAGTTAATGGTTTGGGTTGTTTTTCCAAACTGTGAACACATGGTTAGGTTTGTGAAATTATTCATTTGACCTTGACTGATGACACAACCATTCAGCTGTTCTCCCACTTTGGTGTCTAGGGAACACTTCAATAACCAAACTTCTATTTCTTTCAAAAGGTTTTAAAGCAAGACTTGTTTCAGGCTCCAGCACAATAAGTGTATATAGTCCAGGGAACTGATCTCCCTGTGCACTTGAAGTAAATGCAACATGTCCCAGTGTAAGCATATATATATATATATATATATATGCATATAGAAGCATATATACACACAGAGACACAGACACACACATAAATATATATGAAGACCTTTTTTGGTTCTGAAGCACTTGCTATACAGTCCTAACAAACCCTGTTGGTGGTAGTGGGTTACAGAACACCACACAAAAGTGTTAGAATGTTCACCTATAGAAACACAACGACTCTAAAAGTCACCCTGAAATCTGCCCCTGGCTGGGTGATTGCCAGCAGCCTGCCCAGGGGGAGAGAAGTGATTATTCTTAGCAACTCAAACACTGCTTTGCTCATGAATTCCCATCACTTTCTTAGAAAAAAGGCCAAAATACAGATTCAGGGCCTTGATCTGCATGTCCATATGGAATGTGGAGGCAGTTCACCACTGCTTCCTACTTATAAATACTGATTTCTTTGGAATGCACCAAATAAAGTGAACAGAGAACAGAAAGTAAATCTAGGACTAGAGTGAGGTGAGGTGGTCTTCAGAAATTTGTCTTAGCCCATTTTACCTTCATAGCCACTCTGCCAAGAATATTATCATGTCCCACTTTTGCTATGATGCTCAGATGTGCTATTATGTGACAACAAAATGTCCTTTAAAATGTTACAGGGAAGGGACTATGGAAGACTAAGAGCTCGAGTCCTTGATGCTTTTGGGAGCTGTGAATACATAATTCAGATGCACGGTGTACTTGACAGAAAAACTCATTTTAAGCAAACAAAATCCTCAGCATAGCTTCTGCTGAAGTGTGAAACAAGACTTTAATTGCCTAGATGAGCTGTGATGAAGACTAAGTTATTGTGACATGATCTGAGGTGGCAGAATTGATCTCAAAAGCTGTGCCACTATAAGAATGACCTCCCTGCGTACGGAGTAACTTGACATACCCAGAGCATACTCTTGGACAGGGGCAGAAGAGATGCTCAGCCTCTAGACACAGGAAAAACAGAAAAAAGCAATGAAATAACCAAACAGACACACAAATTATATGGTACGGATTTGAGAGGCTACAGAAAGAATCGCAATGCAGGTGGTTATTGTAGAGGTAATACCTCTCATTCTCCAGCACTTCTTTTAAGTGCATAAAACCACTGGATGAAGCAATGAGTTCATGCTTTTCCAACCTTGCTGTGCAAGTTATCTGATAAAGTCCATAGCAAGGTAGAACTTGCTGGGGAAAGCTCTGGTTTCTTATCAGACTAAATTGTGCAGTAAAATCCCCCAGCTGTTTGACAGACAATTCCTTCTTCATGTTCTCTTCCTAAAAACTTGACTTTCCTAAAGAAACTTTAGATCAAAACAGAGCTATGCAGCTCTGAATGCTCTGCACAGTATCACACCCATCTACTGGATAGTTTCACTTAAAAACCTCTCCAAACCTTCTCTTCTCTATGGCCCCTTATCAATGATGAATTCTCTTTTGTCACCCCATGAACAGGGCTTCCAAACTTCTCCTCTGCAGGAGCTTCTTTTTTTACTGAATTCTTGAATTAAAACACAAAAATCTAACTAGCTCTAGCCATGCTGAGAAGCTGATGCAGTTGTTGATGCAGGTGAAATGGGAAACAACATCTTAACCAGCCCACGCTTAATTTTGCCAGGCCACACATTCCCCAAGTCCACCCATGCTCCGTGTTTTGATTATAATCTCCTTATCTGTGTGGCTTTTTGATAGCATGTTCAAGGAGGAGCTAACTGCAGTAAGCACATTTGTTCTTGAAGTGCTGAGTACCACTGAACTATGATCTTCTTTTTGGCTCTCAAGAGAGGCCAGTCCCAGTTACTGGCAAAACCAGCCAGCAACAGCAATAGCTGGTGCTGGTCAGGTGGCACCATCCGGTGCACATCCGATCTTTGCTTTCAGTGGAAGAAAACCCAAGTACAGGAGAAAGAAGGGAGCATAGAAAGAACACTAAATGCTAAAAGCTAAGGACTATGATGGACAGTCATTCTCCAATTTTGATATCACCTGCTAGGCAATTTGATCAGTGCAGGCATTCTGACTGTTCAAAAGGGCTTTTGTTTTTCCATTTCTGCCTGTCAGTATGGCATGTGTTCCATGGATGAAGGCTACCTCGCTGCACAGATAACCCTTTGCTTCCTCCCAGTTCACACACCCTTTTTATTTCTATGGACAGGCATAAACTACATGAAGTATTTTCTATTGAGAAAAATTATCTGGATTTAGAAAGTAAGGGTGGGGGCAGGGATGAGAAGGAGGAGCAGACACCAGATGGGCAGTACCAGCCCATTTGGGATCTCTCACATCTAGACGGGGATGCCAGGGTAGGTAGGAAGGATTATGACCTGGCAACTCAAAGTACAGAACTAAAATCTTTGGTTATTTTCCACAGTTCAGACCTAGAGCTCAAAAATATCTCAGCTTCCTTTCAACCACTTGCATTTAACCCCATTTCCTCTTATCTATCTCAGGTCCACCTCCAAGGTCACTCCTCATCATAATCTCTTGCCTTTTGTGTAACATTAATGCTCCCCACACCTCTGCAAAAAATGGAAGTAGTGATAGGGATGAGAGGATCTTTCAGAGGGAAACATGCACATCTTTATGTGTATGTACCTTATTGGTACATGAAGAAAATTGTTTAGCCATCCAAGCAGGTTGTTGGGGTTTGTTGCCTTGCCTCTGAAATGCTAAATGCTCCTGATCAACAACAGCCATGAAGGGTCAGGTAAAGGGTGAGACTGTGGGTTTTCACTGCTCCAGGAAAAGAGCCCTATGATTCCTCAGCTGCTTAACACCATAAATAGCCATTAAACAGGCCTCAATTTACCATCTGTTTGCTATTTATACCACCACCAGTGCTAGCATCTGCTACAGCATAATCACCTGTTTGTTACAGTTCAACCTCAGAGAAGGACAGGCCGAATCTCCTAGTGACAGTTGTTTCTTGAGCTCCTCCTAAGGTGCACTGTATTCCCTCCTCCATTCACCTGGACAAAAGCAGAGGACTGAACCCAATTTATGTGTGTTCAGATACGCTACGCTTGCACAGCCTTGGGCTTTATGTTGCACAGAGAGGAGGAGACCGTGTGAGTCCTCCACAAAACAGCTACAGGACCAGCTGCTGGCCAGAACATCCCATAGCTTTAGGTTGCTGGCACGTTACCCATTTCCAGTCTACATGAGTATGGAGGTGGGAAACCCCAAAGACTGGTGACCACTAAGATGGGACTCATGTGACTAAACAAAGATATCAGTTGTAACGCTGTAACTGATATACCTTTGTCTGCCACTGTGAAAAAAACCCAAGAACCCCTAAAATGTGGAGAGAAATAAGCCTCTTCTAACTTCACTACTAAAGTAGACATCTGAAATAATGTAGACTTCTAACTCCATAAGAAATTCTCTCTCCTGCAGTAGGAGCAAACCCGAGCCAAGAGGCTCAGCCGCAGTCACCAACATTAGGATGAGCAGAATTAGGTGAATCCCATCCACCCTGCCTGGTGCATTACACCACAGTGTATCTTAGATTACTCATTGGCATTCAGATGTTTCAGCACAAATATAATGTACTGCAGAGTATGGTATTTCTGATTAGACAGATTAATAGATTAATTTCAGTCTAAGTGAAATGACCAGGGAGTCCACTGTAATGTTATCCTGCCATAACAATTCTTCAGCATCTACCAGGTACTTTCAAAATTCACAGATTCAGAAGCAGATTGGGCACAGACAGAGTCACCAAAGCATCTGTGCTTTCCCTGGGTGCTTGGGCACCTGTCAGGGCACTGCTTCCTTCCAGGTTCTGTTCAGTCACACCATCCATGCTTGCCAGCCCTGCTGGTTCATGCCTATAAAGCAGGTGGAACACAAAGGAATCTGACAGAAATTGTACCAGCTAACCCCAAAGGGAAGTTGGGTCTGCCTCTAAGCTCAGCACAGACCTGGAACTAAAGTTGTGCCTTTTGTAGCTCCTCAAAGTCCAAACAAGCATCCCCCTCATCCAATGACATGCCAGTTCTGGTTTGAGTTTTGTCTTTTAATCAATTCTGCCCTTGCTGTGCGAGTTCCTATCCCTGTGATGGTGATCTCTGCAGGGTTCTGCCCACTTTTATTACCAGCAGAATAGGCCATTGTCACACTATCTACATAGGGACTATATTTGGACAGGTCATAATTGCCTGTTTTAAATGTATTACACCACAGTCTCCTCTGATGCCTTTCTCTCCCTGTGGGTAACTCCAGCCCTAGATTTTTCAAAACTACAAATCTTGGTTCCTTGAAGGACAACTTTTGAGAAAGGGGACAACACGCAACCAAAACAGAGCAATGGGAACCAAGAAACTTGTATTTAAACAAGAATCCTGCTGCTATCCTCAGGGAAGGGCCCTTCTCTTCACATATCCCTATTTTCTCTCAATCTGTCAAAATCTGAATTGACAAAAAGCAGCACAGAGTCCTTGCCACCATGGCAGGTTTTCATCACTCTGCAAGATTCAGCCCAATATAAAGAAATTGCTTTTATTTCCTTCCAGCTTCAGGCAGTTTGATGCTTGAATACAAAAGAAAATGCAGCAAGTCTAACACAGGGAAAGGAAATGCCTATTTGTATGTCTTCATAGCTTCTAATTAGTTACAATATTTATATAATACCTGAAAAGCATTGACAGATCCCCTCCTGTAGATATAAATAAGAAATAAGAAAAAGCACATTCAGATTGAACAGAAACATTCCCATCTAGACATCTGGCTGATATAACACTGAGGATTCATTTTAAATCATAGATTTGCTGGTCACTTGTCGTTCAGGGGCACACTAGCAAATCCACTCTGGCAAAGTCAGAACCCACACATTTCTCATAATCTTCCCTTAAAACAAACAAACAAACCCTGGCTTTTCCTTTAAAAGTCTTGAAAGCAGCACCATATTCTCTGATCAACTGGTTTTATGATCAATAGCTCTAGAGCATAAAATAGTTAGGCTGCTAGTTCAAGTCCTTCATGGAAGAGCAGAACTTGTGCTAACATGCACCCAGGACATGTGTTCACTTGCAAATACAATTTTAATGCTAAGTGCTAATGTAAGAATCAATATTTTCAGCCTAGGAAAGCCTGTGTATGCACCACAGCATAGCAAGCAGCGTGGTTATGCTGCCATCAAGTGGACACACATTGCTGAATTGTAAATATCTTTCTGGAGCAGTAAAGATAACAGTATCTCAGGGCTGCACTAAAAAGTTTGGAGTTTTTTTAACAACATGCTGAAAAATGTTAGCATTCTCCAGCTGCAGAATTATTCATATGCAAATTACGGGGACAGATTTTATTGTAAACGCTCCCAGGTTCTCTGGCAAGCTTCAGTCACCATAATAACATGGAAAAAAAATCTGTTTGCGCAGTCCTCAGATATATGTCTATGTCCTATTTAAAATCCCAGAATATATCAGATGTGTGGAAGCCCCAGTGCTAAAAAAAGAGATTTGGGGTCCTTTCAAATTGACAGTGAGAATAGGGCTCCAAGGAGTGTGATGGCACAAGAAGGATTTTCACTATCTACAAACTGATAGAAAATCATTAAAAAATGTGTAAAAGCTGCTGGCGAAAGGTTAATTTATGGTCCAAAATTTTATCCCTAGTGAGCATGCTCTACTTCATACAATTTTTGGCTTCTTCACAGCATTTTTTCTGGCATTCTACAGCAAAGTTTATCAAAGCTTCTGTCTTTACAGCCAATTCCCACTGCGAAAAAAAAATGCAGCTCACTGAAACAGGATGGTTCTCTTCTTAGCCTGAAAACGTTCCTTAAATCACTGTTCCAATTTTTCAGAATAAACGAATTCTATACTTTTTACAATATTTATTTCTCAGATAAGATAAACTAAAAATATTTCAAGTTTTTAAAGGAAATAATCTATTTTTTACCTCCATTCACAAAGCTACTTTCTATATATATATTAGTGAAATATGAAGTATGTTTTCTAGTGCTTTTCATACCAGTGTTTACTAAAAAAAGGAAAAAAAAAAAATTAAAAGTGGAGCTACAGACAATACTCCCCTCTAGGGGCAGAAACAGAATTTGCAGCGTTCCATTCAGGAGCGCTTCATTTGTAAATCACATTAGTTGAAGTAAAACTAATAGGTCCTCCCAAGTGAAAGACAATCAGAATTATTAAGTCATTCCCCACAGAGAACACTGCTGTCTGTGAAATCTGTCTAGAGGACATGTTGTGTTCCTGTATTCACACAGAAGGGCTTTAATGCCACACATATACAGAAGCCCATTTATCAGATTTCCCTAGCAACACACATCCCATCAACTTCTGACACGTGTGTCATGGAAACGTATGTCCTGACCAGTGCTAAAGCTGGAATTTTGCTCAGCTGATCATACCTGGTATATTTGGAAGTGAAATAGGATGGAAGGTCAGCATTGGCTCGGCTGCTTTCCTCCCTTTCATTCAGGCAGCCAGATGCAAGGTTGCAAAAGCAATTCAGGCATCTCTGTCAATGACAGAGGGTCCAATCCTCCCCACACAGAATACTCCTACGTACAGTCTGGGAAGCTCGCAATTCCTCCTTGGAAACGAGGAGAATGCAGAGCTAACAGAGGGTTGTCTACACATCCCCAGATCCTGAGAACTGAGTAAGCCTGATGGGAGCTACAGGAACTGGGGCTCAAGCCTCAGCTGAAACTCAGTACTTCACAACACACTACCACTGAGACAAGCAGCTCCCCCCCAAAAAAACCCAGTGCTGTATATCTTCTCAAAGAAAGCCATCCTAGGTAACTCTGCTAGCTGTTACCTTTGTTAGGACACTCAAGGAAGCTGAAGGGGCTGGCTGCTTGTCAGAGTCACCTCTGAACAGGCTGGGATGGGATCCTCAAGCCACCCTGCGGCACAGAATGGCTCTGCTTCTAAAGGAGCACAGTTCCACACATGTTACAAAAGCAGGCTCCTGACTCATGTTTAGGCAGAAGGGCACAGAGGCTTTAAATCAGCTTGCTTTCCACTATTCCACTGTAATAGTGGAAAGCAAGCTGATTTAAAAGCTTTGCACTCTATTTCTTATCACATATACTGTGATTAGTAGAAATTTTATTTCCATAGACAATATTCTAACAAAAAGAAAGTTATGTTGCATGGTTTTTTAGGTTAAAAAAGCATTCTGTTCTTTCGGAAGTCTATCAATCAATCATCGATCCCAAAAAATCAGGGGAAAAGGAGCTGAGTGGGATGATGAGAAAGTCTATGTCACATCCATATTTTTCTCCAGCTGCATATGCATAGCTTTTCCTCAGTAGGGTACCTGTGGCATCTGACAATACTGTGCCATTTTCACCAGAGAGACACCTCGACAGAGTAACTCAGATTCAGTGATGACCTTGCCTAGGTCTGTTTCACCCAGGTCTCCCTCTGCTAGCTGGGGTGGCTTAGCTCCTCACCTCATGAATCAAGGCTTCACTGCATTTGTTAAACACTGCAAAAACCAGTGCTTGCACAGAAACTGTGCAATCTGCCCCACAATGTAATATTTTGCTCCAGGCTGAATGTGAGTCTGATCTGGACTTCATTCACACAAGTAATTTACACAGACAATTGGGAATTGCCACTGCAGCAGTCACTGGAGTGGTACTTGCATGGCCCATGCAGCAGTGGAGACTAGTTTTAAGGCTGGCATTACTAAATGTTTTTGTCACGTTTCTCTGATAGCTATTTGAACTTTAAAGTGTGTCCATGCATCCTCACATTTTTTTAGTGATCACTAATTTGGGGCTAGTAAGAACAGCAACACACATAGTAGAAGAGAAAATTAGGATGGGTTTTCCTTCTTTTAAACATGACTTCCATTATGTCTAAGTCTTTTTAGTGCTAATGTAGTCACAACTGGGATGGTCTAAAGCTGTAAGGACATACATAAGGATACCCTGTATCTCCTTCTCCTTTGAAGAAGGGATTAAAGACTAGGCTCAAAAAAAAATCAAACATGTCTGAAACACCTGAAATAAAACCTGAGAAGCTTCAGGTCCCTGTGTAGAGAAGCATTACCCTCCTGAGCCTCAACAAGCCTTAACCACTAGGCCCGTGGGTGAGCTTGGACTCGCCCTCCCAGCGTGCAGGACTGTGTGGCCCCACAGCAGGACAGCACCTGCCAGAGCTCGGCTTCCCACACATGGCTGGGGGTTGCCTGCTGAAAACCAAGTCCTCTCAGTGCCCAACTTCATCCTCCGGAGCACTTTGCCAGGTCTCAGGGACCACTCTGGTCTTGTTTATGGAAAGTTCAGAATAATCCTTTGTTGCTTGGTAGGTTTTTCCTTTTATCTTTTTCAAGTTGTCTATATGACTATGGTCTTGGAGAAAACCCTGTTGAAGACAGACAGTTGTCTTAATTACTGCAGGCTAATTACCTTAAATGAACAAATTGCCATAGTCTGATGTGAGATTTGTCCTGAAAAGAATTTCAGGACATCATTGATATCTTCTATCTATTATGCAATGATGATTCTTGGCAGTATACTCAAATCAGAAGATGAGTACAACTCCAAAGATCTGAGACACCCATTTGCTTCTCTGTAATATAATGTTCCAGCTAAAGCAGCTTCACAGTGCTGCTAGCTTATGTCATTTATCTGTATGATCATTTGCCTTTTAGCACTATTAGTTAAATTAATTAAAAAAATTAAAATTAAAATTAAAATTAAAATTAAAATTAAAATTAAAATTAAAATTAAAATTAAAATTAAAATTAAAAT
>VZUI01087539.1:7500-67217 GCA_013401135.1 Cettia cetti | reverse complement strand
CAGCTCAGAGCCCCCAGCCCAGCTCAGAGCCCCGGCACAGCTCAGAGCCCCCAGCCCTGCTCAGAGCCCCGGCACAGCTCAGAGCCCCCAGACCCACTCAGAGCCCCCAGCACAGCTCAGACCCTTAAGTCCCTGGACAGAACAGGAGGGTCCCGATGCCACCGGCAAAAATCCCAGCAGGGGTGAGGAGAACGGGGTCATGCCGATGGCAGGATGGGGGGCTTGGGGCACCCACAGCCCCCGGCCAGCGCGGGTAACAGGACCCTCGGGAACACCCAGCGTGAGGCTCCGCATGGCCCGGGGCCGTGTCAGTCACAGCTCAGAGGGGACCGGGCTGATGGTGTGTGCCAAAGGCCCCGCGTCTCCAGGGATTTTGGGGGTGATTTTCACCTTTCCTGTGTTTCTGCAGGCACGGGAAGGCGGATGCCGTGTGTGTGGTGAGGTGCCCGCTGGAGATGCTGGCATGGATCCACCCGGCCCTTTGGTGCCAGGTACGATGCTGGGACTCCCAGCTCCCTCTCCCTTGTTCAGGGACAGGGATGCTGATCCCGAAACGCAACCCAGACCCGGTGGTGGGTGTGTGGTGTCCTCCTGCCCGGCTCCTCCAGCCGCCGGAGCCCCGCTGGCTGCCGGGGGGCGCGGCCGGGGCCGGGAGGTGCCCTCCTGCTAATTGGAATGTGCTGAGGAGGAGCCGGCTCAGCTCTGCCTGCCTTGACACTAAGACCTAAACTTGCCGTAAAACCAAATGGATACGCACACCCACATCCACGAGGCTTTTAGTTCAGCAACAAGTGAATCCATCAAAGCCCAGCACCTAATTTAATAGCAATAATGAAAGGTGTGCGTCACTATTAATTTAAGCACTCCAACATTAGCCTTGCACTTAGAAACCAGCAAGGCAAAGCTATTTACAAATGAATGTACCAGGGCAATAAATTGAAAGGACTGGTCTGACCTGCGGTGGCGGCTTTCTTCATTTATACATAGATATATTTCTATAGATGCATTTATTCCCATCTCTTTAGCGAACTCTCCCTAATTAAGTTGAAGTGGCAGTGGAAGTGTGGCAGTAAGTGTGGAAAGAAGCTGCTGAAAACGTATTTAATTCATTATAAATAATCTTTGATACCGTGAGGTTGCATAAAGGTTTCAGTATCAGAGCAGGACACCGAGGAAGGCCAAGGAGATCATCTGCACACAGTGGGAGCGTCTGCATCCTGTGGTTTGACGTCCTCGCTCCAGGGAAGGGGAGCACGGTGGCAGGAGCAGGGTGAGGCCCACGGACACGGGGCTCTGGCTGCCCGTGGCTGTGCGTGCCCCCAGGAGGGTAATGTGTGTGAGGAGGAAGGTGTATGTCACCCACATTAAAGGAGTTTAATGTGCTCAGAGTCACATTATTGTACCCTTGCAGAATACATTATCTGTGTGCTGCCTTCACAGGCTGTCACCTCGCAGAGAGGCTGCAGAGTTCCTGGAAACCATTATCAGCCTCTAATGATATTATCAAAATTGGAGCACTCGTGGAGAGGTGGGGGCCGAGGATTCATCCCTGCTGCCACCACTCCGTGTGCCTTGAGAGCCCCTGGGAGCAGCAGGACAGGACTGTGGCTCCATGGATCCTCCTGTGGAGCACAAGTCCCGTGGGTGATGGGCTGGGGGGTGCAGAGGTTGTGGGGAGCCACTGTGAGGGCTGGGATTGGCACCTTGGCAGGGGCACCTGCACCTGCCCTGCAGGATCTGTGGGGGAGCCCAGCCCAGGGAGCAGTGCCCAGCACACCCCATCCAGGGTGCCCTTCCCAGTGACTGCAGTGACCCCGTGTGCTGCTCTGCCCTCTCCCTGTCTGGTGGCACTACAAAAAAACAGAGTCTTCTTTTTTGGAGTGTGATCTTCTGCCTGCGACAAGGAGCCACGCAAACTGATAAATTGCAGATTAAACGAGTGCCACACTCCACTCCAGCCCTGGCTGTTAATTCCCCTGTTGTGCAATTCCCGGCTCTCAGGGCCTGTCAATTCCAGCTAATCGCAGGAGGCACTAAAACACTCTGCCCTGACAGCCCCGGATCGAGGCACCCCTGACTCCCGGCTCAGGTGGATTGCACGCATCACTTATGCACAAATCAGCAATATGCCAGCAGGGAGGAATTATGTCCGATGACAGCCCAGACATGAGGTACATATTGCAGAGCCGGCGAGCCCCAGCCGCCGTGACAGATTGCGGCGCGGGGCCGCGCTGGTGCGGGAGCAGATCCCGGCTGCACCGGCCCCGAGCACACCCGGAGCCACCGGCACCGCGCCTGTGCTGCGACAGGAGCAGCCTGTCCCCCTCCCTGCCCCGGCCCCATCCCTGTCCCCGTTCTTGTCCCCATCCCTGTCAGTGCCACGACCCGGGTTGCCCAAAGGAGCAAGGGAAAGGAGGAGAGAACGGGGCTGGGAACGGCACCGTGGGCACAGGGAGTGTCCCACCCAGGATGAGGGGCGCCAGAACACCCTGCAGTGCCCAGCTGGGGTGGGGCCCAGCCCGGCTCAGCCCCGCTCAGCCCAGCCCGGCTCTGCTGGAACATTTAACTTGTCGTAGTCTGTGATCCTGAAAAGCTGAAATTAATGACAGCCTTGCAGTTGCTCATTAATAATTGCTTCATTACTGTACGCAGTTGCAGCCTCCTGACAATAATGGGGTTTGCTGGTGTATTTCTAATTATCTGGCATTTCAGCTCCCTAATAGAGTCCCGGTGCTCCCTGACGAGACCTTGCTCTCCAGCAGGAGCACGGCTCAGCCCCAGTGCCTGTGGCAGCCCATGTGCTCCCTCATCTGCAGCTCCTGGGAGGAGGTTGAACCGCCCTGGTGAGGCCCCATGCAGGACCTGGGGGCACCAAGACCCTCCACGCTTGGGCTGAACTCTCCCACATCCCCATTGCACACCTGGTGCTCGTGCTGGGGTCAGTTTGGGAGCAAAGACAGCGGGAGAGGTGTTGGGAGCTCCAGTGCACTAGAGCAGGTACGTGCCTGTGGCTGGCAGTGCTCAGCATGGCCACACCACGGCTGTCCCCATGGCCACACCATGTCTGTCCCCATGGCCACACCATGTCTGTCCCCATGGCCACACCACAGCTGTCCCCTTGGCCACACCATGGTGTCCCCATGGCCACACCACAGCTGTCCCCATGGCCACTCCACAGCCAGCCCTGTGGCCACACCATGGCTGTCCCCATGGCCACACCACGGCTGTCCCCTTGGCCACACCATGGTGTCCCCATGGCCACACCATGGCTGTCCCCATGGCCACACCACGGCTGTCCCCATGTCCACACCACGGCTGTCCCCTTGGCCACTCCACAGCCACCCCTGTGGCCATGGCTGCCCTGGTGCTGTCACTTGGGTGTGTCCCAGCCTGGTGAGCAGAGCCAAGAGACGCCAGAAGCCTCAGTGGGTGCTGGGGCTGGGCTGGCTCAGCCAGGGCTGTGCTGCTGCAGGCCGTGGCAGTGGCAGTGGCAGTGACCATGGCCGTGGTGGTGGCGGTGGCAGTGGCAGTGGCAGTGGTGGTGGCAGTGGCAGTGGAGGGGAATTCCAGCTCCTCCCAGAAATCTGCCAGGCAGTGATGGCTGTGGTGGTGGCAGGGGAATTGTGGCAGTGTCCCCACGCTGACAGCATGGACATGACATTTGTGCCCCATGCCAGCCCCTGCCACCAGCTCCCAGCCCGTTACTGTGCACTCGGCCCCCGCACTCCCACCTGGGGAGGGGGCTCATTTGTAGTTAAAAATCTATTGTGACTTGTCAGAAAAATGAATAAATGAGCACATTATTTTTTCATTTTGGAGCTCAGCATCTGTTTGTCTAATCAAGAAAGAGAACTGGGAAAGTCAACCAGGGCTGACGCACACATTTTATTTAACTTTTCCTCTGTCAAAGGAGTTTAAATGTGTAATGAACAGGCCATGGTGATTTGAAATATAATCCCATTACTCTGATGAGATTACCCAGGCTGTGAGAGTTCACAAATCATGCTTAGGGTTTTTAGAGTGAACAACACCCTGTTGAGATTTTTTTTCTCTTTTTGCATTTAAGCAGAGGTGTGTGGGGAGAATAAAACATGACAGTGCTTAACCCTTCACGCAGTGGAGCAGCAGCATGGGGCTGTGCCCAGGGCCAGCCCTCCCCGTGCCCCAGCTTCTTGGTGACACTGAGATCTCCCATGGCGACAGCAGAGATGCCAGGGAGCAGCACCTGGCAGGGCACACTCCTGCTGGCCCTGCTGGCCCTGCTGGCCCCGTGCCCGCTGTGCCCACACGTCCCCGTCCTCGTGGCCGTCCTTGTCCCAGCGCTGCACAGGGGTGGCTGTGCTGGGATGTGATTTAAGGGGCATTAATTTCAGCTGCAGCAGCAGCACCCAGCCCCACCCGCCACCACAGCAGCGCATTTCCATGAATTCATGGGCCCATTACAAACATGTCTCCATAAATAACTCCCCCCATTAATCTCAGGGCTGCACCCACGGCTGTGCCATGAGTTTCGCCTGCTTGTCCCAGTGCCAGGTCTCAACCCTGCCTGAGGGGCAGCTGCAGAACCCCTGGGATGCTCCAGGCTTCCACCAACCCAAAACCAAAGGTGCCTCTGGCTGGAATTGGTTCTCTGTGAGCCCAGGGAGAGCATCAAGTGCTCTGACCTTGGCTGCCAGCATGTGCCAGGGTGCCCTGGGTGCCCCCTGCTCTAAGGTCACTCTGGTGGTCTCCTATGCTCTGATAAAGCCAAGGAGGTGCAGGGGAGTTGTCCCTGTGGACAAGACTCCTCTGACAGCAGGAGTGAGAGCAAATTCAGGGAATCTCTGCTGCCTCCAGCAGCTGCCTGCGTGCGGCAGGCCAGAGTCATCCTCGGCGGAGCCGCGGCCGCGCTGCTCTGCCCGGTAGCAGGGATGGAGGAACAGCTTGCCTTGCTGACCCAGTTGAATGCCCATCTGACTCAATTACATCTACAGCTACCGGGGAAAGACCAGCCCGTGCTGGCTCTGTGCTCAGCTGTGCACACATTGCAGCCGTGAGCGCTGATTTAACCCCTTCAGAAACGCTGAGGAGCAGAAATGTCTGTTCTGGGGAAGGGATGCTCAGCTCCTGAAATGCTGGATCTTTCCAGGATTTAAGGACGGTCTCCTGCTTGCCATGTATCAGACAGAATCTGATCTTTGGAAGCAAATTTGCTTTTTAACTGTCAGTGGCTCTCTTTTGGAGCAAATAAACTCACTCTGGGCCCCAAAGCTCCCCGCTCCTCACGCAGCCCTTGGAGCAGCCTCCAGCAGCAGCCTCTGTCCATCCATCCCTCCCTGGGGCCCAGGGACACTCACTCCAGGAACAGGAAGGTGACTGAGAGGGTGTGAGCACAGCTGGTCTGGGCAAGGGACTGTGCCACAAATGTCACAGACAGCAAAGATGTTATTAGTTGAGTTTTTTAGGCTCTACTGAGAGCAAACCTGCACACGCTGAATCCCTGCTGATAATAAATACATGTGAGGGGGTGGCAACAGCACTATGACCATGGAAACAAGAGATTGCTGCAGTTTCTGGTACCAAATAGGCAATTTTTCAGTTCAGTTAAAAAGAATTGAAACTGGGTGGCCAAAGAACATTCACAGAGCAACTTTAATGTTAAATATTTCACAGAGTCAGTTAAAAGAGTCATTTACATCGAAGGGGCTTTTCCCATTGTATCTGTGCTGCATTTGCACATAGAAAATATTAAAAAAAATTAATAGAATACTATAAAATAGTGTTTCTCTTGTTTTGCAGATATCATGGAAGACTGTACAGGGAGGCCTGGCCTCGGTGGTGCAGGGCTGAGCTGCAGAAACCCAGAACATAAACACAACAGGTGAGACCCAGACCTTCCCCCTGCCCAGGGGCTGCTCCCACATGCTGTGTTAAGGCTCAGGAAGTTTTCTCTATACAAAAGCAAGAGGGGAGGCTGGCAGAGGGTGGGCAGTGCCCCAGGGAGGTGCCCCCAGCCCTGTGGGGAACCAGGGCAGTTCTAGGATAGTGGGAGGCATGTGCAGAGCTCCAGCGACCTGGAGAGATGGAAGAAAGACACCTCTGGTGAGTTCAACCAAAGATGTGGGTCTGGGTCTCAGCAATCTGTTCCCTGATGTACTAAGGATGAACAAGGCCAAGATAGTTACAAATCCCAGTACAAAGTACGTCTTAATTTTTATTGTTAAAGAATAATATTGAGAGAAGGTGAAGGCATTTCTCAGTCCCCGGGGGCACGGTGCCCCAGTGGATGTGCCAGCCCCAGGGTGGCAGCAGCTGAGGGTCCTGGGCAGGAGAATTCCCCTCTCCACCTCCAAGACGTGAATTTCCAACCACTGTGCTGCCTTCAGCAAGGAACTTCCAATAAAGCATTTGCAAAGCTGAAAAGCACAGTTAAATAAAAATATTTTTGAACAAAACAAACACAACAGACTGGACTGTCTCAGTGCTCCCTCGCTAAGCGCTCCCCTGCCACGGCTGCTGTTCCTGGCTCACGGATGCCTCCTGCACTTCAGCAACAGAAGTGAAACCATCTGGGACTGCAGCCTCCCCCCAAAAGAACTGTGCATCATATGGACCTTGAAAAAGATTACATCTGTTTATTAATAGTAAAAATGGATACATTTGTCCTACATTTTGTTTTTAGAAATTTGATCATGTCACAAGCAATACCTGCGTGTACGTGGGTGGATTACAGATGTATATAATTTATTTTAACCAGGCTGTGAAATAATATGTAATCACATCTCTTCTTGTGATTGTACATAATACAGTAATTAAATGATGCCAGTCTACGTCATTCTCTTATTTCTAATCAAAGGAACCTGAAGCGTAACAGTCTTCTTTCCGGCTGATATGGCTCTTTATTTCTGTCACAGGGGAGACCTCCCATCACCACGGAGGGATAATCTTCCAGCCGTGAGAGACGGGATAATTCAGATTCCTTCCGGGCCGCTCCTGCCCCGGGCAGCGGGAGCGCCGCAGTCCCGGGGGCTCCGGGCGGGGAGCGGCTCCGAACGCGGCGCACGGGCTCTCCTCGAGGCTCCGCCTCACTGCTGCCCCGACTTCTTCTCCTTCTGGAAGCTAAAGCTTGTCCTCCTGCTCAGTTTCCTTTGTTTCTGAGCAAAATAATCTGCTCTGGCTGTGCTTGCTCGCGACTCTAGGATATAGTTAACCTGCAAGACACGAGGTGGTTTTTAACAGCCCGGGGTGGGCAGGGACCCCCACCCCACCCTTGAACTGGTGTCACTGGTCCCAGCAACCACCAGCACGATGATGGCAGAGAGAGCCCAGAGTGCCAGGACATCCCTGGCCTATCCTCCAGCGTCCCTTGTCCCATTTTGGGTCACCCAAACCTCTGGGGAAGGCAGAGAGCTGTGCAGACCTCCCAGTGTCGGGATAATCCAGTAATGAGCATCAATAAAGGACCTTATCAGCCTCAGTAAAAAGAATTCTTCCATTATGATGTTTGCATACTCAGCTAATCTCAGAGTTTCCCTATGTTTTGGCACATTTTACTTGATGAAAGCTTTTTAAAATGATATTTAACAAGCCTGCTACTCCCTAAATTTATTATCTCCAATGCTTTGTGATAATCTCAGAGATAATTTTAATGGAAGGTTAATGCAAGAATCAAAAAGATAAAAATGCCCTTTGGTCTGTCATTAGCTGGTTAATATGCTGTGGCTTAAAACTTGCACAATTTTATGCACTGTAGAGTGTTTCACTTTCATTGCATATTACAGCTTAAGGCATAAAAATATAGGGAATTTTCATGGTCAATAAAGTTTCAGTCCTTCTCACTTGATCATCTAAAAAGCCTAATTCGAAAAGTCTGATTTTTCTGCGCTCCCTAATGCTGATGGAATTGAAAACAAACCAGTGACTTCTGCATGAAACCAGAGAATGTTCTATATAAACAAACTGAAACTTAGGAAAAAAGTACTGCTCAATATTCTCTCTTGAATATTCATGTTATTGATAGTAAACCTTTATTTTTTTAGCCTTTGTTTATGACAAATGTGTGGAGTCACCACCCCTGGAAGTGTTCAAAACCTGAGATGTGGCATGGGGGTACTCGGGAAAAGGTTGGACTTGATGATCTTGGGGTCTTTTCCAGTCTTAATGATTCCATGATTCCATGATTCCAAGTGTTTGGGATTGCAATAGCTGACCTAAGATAAAGTGGGAACAGGAGAACTGGCCCAACAGCTCACAAAAGAGAAACCCCCTCAAACATGCTGACCTTCTGTGTAATGAATAAAAGTTATTTCATTGCACGTCAGTTGTTTAACAATCCTCTAAGCTCCACACAGCCAGTAAAAGCAAACATAACAGATGGTTTGCCAAAATTACTGCTTTTGAATTTTGACTCGCTATGAAGGACAAACTTGTGGAAAATTCCATTTAATCTTTCAAGAGTGTAACAAAAATTTGTTTCCCAAAGCAAGGGAGTTTGTGTCTGTGCAGAGCCCCAAGGAAAGCAGACAGTTCTGGGAGAGGATCAGGGCAGAAAAGCCCCTGTGTGCTGTGCAGGGACACCTGAGTGTGGGGCAGAGGTGTCAGGGGCAGGAACACCCAACCCTGCATGGCACGGGGCTGCTGACCACACGTCCAGAGGTAGAAACTATCTGGACACAATAAAATTTGGTAGTTTCCTATAAAGTTCCACAGAAAATGGTGTCTCTATTAACTAGAAACAAGCACAAAAGGAAATGCTACGCACAGACAGGCAGTGGCTGTGTGGCTGTTTGAAGGATGAATAAAATAATGGACATGGAGCAGCCACCCTGCCAGGTTAAACACTCCCCAGTGGTCCTCAGGTACTGCACCCTCCTGTGTTTCCAGAGCCTCTGGAATACTCACATGTCTGACAAGTGGTAAAACACCAGGATTTTGGGTCACGTTAAAATTTAATACTCACCTTCAGTACAATTTCATTGACAGTAGCAGCATCTGATTCAAAGTAAAGGTGTTTGTAGTCATGATTGCTTAGATATGTAAGTTTAAATATTGCATGACCTGCAAAGATAAGAAAAAAACTGCTTAGAATATTCCTGTAAAGTTTGAGCAGAGCTCGTGTGCCTGACAGAAGAAACCCACAGATGGTGATCTCAGCGTACCATCAGCACGACAGAAGGAAGCAATGAAATGCTGACAGGCTTCTCATGTCATTTCAATTTAAGGCAAGTGGTGGCTTACAGGAGCAGCTGAACTCCAGTCAATAAAGTTCCTTTTCCCATCACATCCCCACTGCAGGAAACGCAAAAATCCATCAAATGGCTGGTTAGCTCTGCTCGGCCCACGACGGCGCCGCAGCTCAGCCTCCGCGCCTGGAACCGCTCCCGGGGCGCTCACTGCCCGCAGGAGCAGCCTTGGACTGAAAGGAAAGGGCAATGAATCCCAGGATCACCACTCCAAACCCTCCTCCAAGGCACCCCACCGGCGAGCCCAGCCGGACGGTGACCGGGAGCGGCACCAACCGCGCGGCGCTGAGGGACGCGGCCGCGCCGCCGCCCAACACGCTCGGGGCTGGATCGCCCTTCCCCAGGAAGGAAAATCAAATCAAACTCTGACTGTGACCTGCTGGCACCTTCCTGGTGCTCGGGCTCTGTCCCAGAAGGAGGCTCCACGTGCTGGCCCCGTGGCCACACGGTGCTGGCCCAGCTGCACTGAGGCTGCCCTGGGACAGCGCCCGCGGCTGCGGCACGCGGGGCCAGCAGGAACGACTCAGACACAAAGGTCTGCTGTGGAACACCAAGGAAGGCAAAATATCCTTCACTTGTATGGATGCTGATGGCTTCAAAATTAAAATTAAATGTATTCTATACATGATACGTTTCCAACGGTTTTCTAATTTATTCAGTTCAACAGTCAAAGTTAGCAATCCATAAAGTAACAGCCACATTACTGTAAATCCAGGTCTTTCCTGCAGGAAAGCTAATTGGAAATCTTATTTACATTATCTAATTCTCCAGATTTCCAAAAAGTGACTGATATATGCTCAGATTGGTGGCCAGGAAATTTGAGATGCAAGTATTTTATTGTGGCATGTTAATTAAACACCATTATGATGCACTAATCTGGAATATAAATTCTGTATTGAAAAATTGGCTAATAATAATAATAAAACCCCAACCCTTTAAATCATTTGACAAATGATGCCTCAGTGGTACTAAAAATGCGGAATTCCAAGCTGGGAGCTCATCAGCATGTTAATGCATGCAGCTCTGCCTGGAACACAGCATCTTAATGATTCCAAAAGTGCCAGTGCACCACTCCTGGGGATGGGACACAGCACCGTGCTCCACCAGCTCCCACCATTTTCCTTGGACATTGAACATTCCACACCGGTTATCAGAAATGAAACTGGCACAAAACAGGGTCAGAGGAGCCCAAAGAGCTGCTGGATTTCGGGTTTTAGAAAGTCCCCGGGTAACTCTTGCTGTGGGTCAAGACAAAACCCCTGCAGATGTTCCCTGCTCCCCTGGGAGCCCAGCCACGTGTCCTTGGGGCACTGCCCTGCCCAGGGCAGCACTGCCAAGGGCAGCTCTCCTGCTCCCACGGGCACAGAGGCTGCTCTGGTCCTCTTGCCTGGCCAAGGGCACTGGACAAGCTCCTGCAGGGGCTCCCAGGAGTGGCGGGACACGGCACCAGTGCCAAACCTGTGCAGAACGCGCAGCCCCATCCTGCTGGGACTGGAGATTCAGTGGAAAGAAGCCAAGAAGACTTTTCCTTAGAAAGCCCCATTACAGCATCATGTTTATGGGCTCCAAGTCCACAACACACTACTTACAGCATGAAATATGAGTGCACTGAAATCCTAACTGGCACTTTGCTCTGCTACTCTTCTAGCCAGATGGAATTTATGAATTGTGAGATTGATTTCCATTTCCAAGAGTGCTTAAATATGTGATGTACCTCTTTCCAATAGAGCACCACCCCTGACAATTCTGAGATCAATAGGAGCTTCCATGGTTTGATGTTTCTGTGTGAGAGGATCTGGTAACAAACAGCAGCAGCTCGAGTGGCTCCTACTGCACGTGATGGGGGATTTAAAGCAAATGCAGATGCTGCACAAGCAGCTGTTACCATCACTCCACACCAACAGTGGCTGGGTGTTTGCAGGGAACCCCAGTGCCCTGCAATCTGGATTAATCAGCTGCACAACAACAGAAAATCCACGTTATTCCCGACTACGTTTGTCTGTTAAAATAGTTATGGAAAGCAAATGGAATGACAGAAACTCAGCTGTTACCAACAGCTTTGTCACGGGGTAGGGGCAGCCAGGGTGAGCTCAGCACAGCCAAGGGCTCTGTGCCAGTGCCCCTGGTGCCCCTCAGCAGCCCCAGCACGGCTGAGCCCCCAGCCTGTGCCACGGCCCCGCTGCAGCAGAGCAACAACACCCTGCTGCTGCCCTTTGGCCCCAGCTGAGAACGCTGATAAATCCTCCCCAGCCCCATCACTAATGGGTTCCTGTGTGGTTACTCCTGGAGAGGAGCCTGCAGCCGCCGCCGCCGGAAGGGCAGGATGCTAATTCACCGGGAATTCACCAAGGAGAGCTCATTTACTCCTTCAGCACCACTCTCACGTTCAGCTGCTCACCCCATCTCCTGATTTTTAGCACCACTGCACTGCCAACGAGGCGAGGGAAGAGGCCCTGCAGCGCTGCAGCTCTTGGGTCTCCTCACCCTTCCCGGGGCTGCTGGAACTCCTGGTGCAGCCTCCACCCTGCACGTCAGCCCCAGCTTCTCCATGGCCCCACGTTCACACACAGCACAGAGAAATCCTGGGGAATTCCAGCTCCAGAATTACTGACCATAGTGTGCTTGGACAGGCAACAGTAAATCTTGTGCTAATTTCTGCAATCTTGGGAAAACATCCAAACCCTTGGTGGACCCCACATTGCACCTGACACAGGTAAAAAGTAATCACTCTAATCTAAGTAATAAACTCTTTTTATCAAAGTCTAAAAAATACATTTTTTGCCTGGAAAATAAGGATACGAATTTGCACAAGAAAAGATAATTTTTCTACTGAATTTGCCAAGACTAGAAAGTTTTTTCCCTCCCACCCCACAATTCAGCCCTTACCCAAACCCTCTCTTTGCCAACAGAATGCACAGAATTAAATGACTAATTAGATGGGGGATGAAAAGAATATTCATGAATTGGACAAAGCAGAAAACAAACAAACACTGGAAATGCAAATTTATGTTAATTTTTCAATATACCTTGATGATTGCTTTGTCATTACAGGGCCATAAGGCAGAAGTCAACAATTAAGAGTTATTAGTGGAATAAATAGCTGGAGAAGGACTCTTGAAGAACAAAGCACTTACGGACATCGTTTGACATCAGTGATTCTCACTGCTTCAGAAGCTGTGACCTCAACAGGCTCAAACCCTGAAATCTCTTCTCATGGGCCCAGAAGGGATGCAAAAGGATTAGAAATACACCGGTAGAAGGCAAGGAATGAGGGTAATAAAATGCACATCTGCAATACTTTTGTACAAAGACATTTCCTTCAAAGCCTGCACAAGCTGGGGGAGCCTCTGCCCTGCAACCACTGCTGTATTTCACCCAAAGCACTGGGGAGGGGCTCAGCTCTCTGAAATCCAAGTGTGATACCTTAGAAATGATGCCCTGACCCTGGAGAAAGGCCTACAAAGCTGCAAGAGTTGTGTCACCACTAAAAACACCCAACACCCTTCCTGACACCCTCTGGTAACAAAAAAAAACTTGACAGGAGACATCACAAGTTGCAGCATGGCTGCAGTTGGATTGTCCAGATGTGGCACCGAGCTCTAGGGACGGACAGAATGGGGATGTCAACCTGCATGTTCAGGTGGGCTTAATCCCATTTTATGCAGGCATAAAATGCCTGCATTTTACCAGAGGTACCAGAGGTACATAATTTAGATGCAGTGAGGACAGTTCTGGAGGAAATCCTCACCCCACTGATACCAGTGGAGTCACTGATGGGTTCGGGCTGCCCACCAGGAACCCGGGGTGGATCTCCTCAAACCAGGGCAGTACCTAAGTGGGAACAAATGATAAGACTGTTAAGGAAAAAATAACAGCTGTGGTCCAGCTGGCTTGCCCCATTCTCTCAGGCGGCAGCATATTCCAGGATCTCTTTTCCTCCTACCCTTTATGTTCCACTGTAGGCTTCTTATTCAGCATTGCTGTTAGAGGGTGCCATGTGTCCAGATGTCCTGAAAACAGAGCTGCAATTAAAGTGCAGCACACACCCACTTTTGTGTCAAATTGTGGTAACTATTAGCACATCTGGATTCTTTTCCCCCAAAGCCTTTTGTTTCTTCTTTAAATTATTATCAGAGGCAGAATACTAATGAAGATTTTTGCAAAAATGGTGAAAATTGAGGTGCAACTCGGGGTTACCCAAAACCCTCTTTACCAGCAACCTTGTTTGGGGGAAAAAGATAAATAAATCAAAAGGCAGTGTTTCCACATGGCAATCGGCTCCTCCACTGCGTCTGCACCTCATCAATCACGCATTGTCTGCCGGAGAGGCGAGCCTTGTAAATGTCACATCCACTCAGGCCCGAGGAGAGGCGAATCAAAATGCAGCGAGGAGTTTTAATTGGATAGTGTAATTAAACTAAAAAACCCCAGCAGAATAGCTTTGACAGGATAGATGAAGACCCCTTTTAATAGGGCTACAAAACAGATTTGTTAAAAGGATGAGGCAATGCGCGCTCCTGATTGCGCTCAGGAGAACTTTTATGGGGAGGCTGCTGGAGGGGGCCGGGTAATCAGCACAGCCCGGCGCGGCAGGAGCGCTCCAGCCACGCCGGCCCCGACCCCTCCTGTCCCCGGCAGGGCCAGGGCAGCCCTGGCAATCCTTCCCTGGTGGGACACACCCTGCGGAGCGCTGCCCCTGCCTGGCACAGCCCGAGCCCCCCGGGGCACCCGGAGCCGCGGCCATCTGTGCCCGCTGCCTTCCCCCGGGCACCCCCGCTGCACTGCCGGGGATCCTCCCTGCTGTGCCACGCTTGACGTCCTTTCGCTCCAAGCCTGAAGTTTGGGAGCGTTTTCTCTGCTGAACCTGTTTTTTGCCTTTTGGTCAGAACCTGTGATTAGTCTCCTAATCACAGGAGCAGGAATTTTACTGTTACTTCTTGCTCTGCTGTGGGAGAAGGGATATCACGATATTTTGTGCACCGTTTGCAGAGCACACACTGCCTCTGCTCTGGCCCCACTGCAGGCTCTGAGCAAACCTGCAACAGCTCTGTTCGAGCTCCCAGAGCACCAGGAACCCAACGCCTTCCCAAGACTTCCTGGGTACTTTCAGCCCTTAAACAACCCAACAACGAATTCACTAAATTAGCATCACCCAATGTGCATAATCGGGAGGAACTAGACCCTGAATTAAAACATCAAATACCTTTAGCTTTAAATGAAAACTACATAAAGGGGCTTCAGGCATGGCTCTGGCTATCACTTGCAGCCAGGGTGAATACTGCTGGAAAAGCTATTTTCGTGCAGATGTGGAATTCAATGGGAAAGACTGACTCGTGTAGCAACATCAATCAAAACGTCGGCTCGGCTGGCAGCTCTCGACAGTAAGGCAGGTTCAAAGGTCACGGGATAAAGAAAAAGCCAAGCTCTGGTTCAGCTCTAATATCTCCTCGCTGGAAGTCTTACCGAGGTACCTGCCCCCCTTCTGTACTCGCAGCTTTCATTAATCTTCTTGCCATCTTTTTTAACTAGTCATGCAGAACCGCTCGATAGCGAGACATATAATGGGGAGGCCCTGTGCCTATTACCAGGTTAACACTCTGTTAAGCCCCAGTGCAACAATGGAATCAGAATTTAAAGGAAATCTTCAGCTTCAGGGTGCAAAGCGGGCAATTAAATTACAAACTGAAGTTACCCATGTACTCCATGACCTACGGAACACCTTTGTTTAGACTTACCTTCATACCGAGGGTATTTTGACAAAGCAACTGAGATGTCTCTGCTTTAAGAAAACAAACAAAAAAAAGGCAGATAACAGATCACAGAGAATGTTGCTTCAGTGTTTCAAGTAAATGATCAAATAAATCCAATTTCTGCAGCTGGTGTAAAGCACAGATGCCTTGGGGAGCCCTGGGCAGTGCCTGGCTGATCAGGTGTGGTGGTACAGTGGGGCTGCCCCGGGCTCTGCTCCCTCCCCTGCTCAGCCAGTGCCCAGCAGCTCTGGGCATCCATCACGGCCACTCGGACCACAGAGCACTGTGGGCAGTGACACTGAAGTTTCTCCCCTGTCCAAGTAATGTAAGAGACATTACCAGAATCAGATTTCCTTTAAATTACACTATTGCAAAGGGATATAATTGTATTAAACGTATTATGTTGCTTCCTTAAGACTTTATATTATGTACACTTAATTGAGATACAAAGCTCTTTTCAGCTATAAAAATGACAACTACTTTATTAAGGCTTAAATCTTATTTCTCCATGATAGGATGCTTCCTTTCAAGACTCAAAACATTCAGAATCTCTCGTGATAATCAGGCCGAACCTGATTTAAAGAAGATGTTTGTGCCCACTCTTGTCAGGTTCTAATGGCATTGGAGCAAGCCAGCAGGGCCATTAACTCTCTCCTCAGTCTAAATCTGGGGAGTCTGATTTAATTTACAAATAAAACTTCAAATTCCGACCCAGGGCTACTACAAGGGCAAACAAAAATCATCAGCTGACCCTGCCTACAGTCCCCCCACTAATGGCAAATGAGATGCCAGAGCTTTGTGTTTCCATTTTCTGCCCTGACTGAAGGCAGCTCTGAGTTCTGTGAACTTGCAGCACAGGAAAACTCAGCCTGCCCAGAACAGCTCCGAGCTGTCCATCAGTATTCCCACCACATCAGCTCTGAAGCTGCTGAGCCCTTCCACACACACAGGTGCCACTAAAGCTTCTCTGCACACCCCAGTCCAGGGAGAAGGAAAGAACATGTGCACGAGACTCTCCACTGCTCCCTGATGCTGGTCCCAGCACTCAACTTCCATTCCCAATGCCCCTTGCCCTTGCTAAATGTAGGGTCACATTGGGAGGCTGGTCCAAACCCTTCCCCAGAGCCCAGCCCAGCAGAGCAGAGCCCAGCTGGGTTCTGACCCCACTGGGGAGGGAAGGCAGCCCCAAACCCAGAGCCCGGTGCAATGGGACAAGCACGAGCACTTGTGAGAGAGGAGATGGAGCATGTTTGTGTTACAAGAGATAAAAACATGAAAACAAAATATATTGCAGAACTCAAAGACCTTATCTGTACTCAGCCTCTCTTTGCAATAATTCATTCAAGAAAGATCCGGGAATAATTTTTGATGTAAACTCTGCTACAAACATACATCACCGTGCTGATAAAAATCACAGACAAAACTTGTGAAATACAGTGAGTTTCATTCCTTTATGCTACTAAAATAACTTTTTTCCATTTAAAATTCAAGAGATACTGATCTGCTGTTCAGTTCCCCAAAATGCATCATTCTGAGATGTCACACTAAAAGTCTTTTCTGCTGGCCTAAAATAATGACTTTTGGAACATCTTTAGTGAGTTGGGAAAAGGTCAGCAGTTTCAGGAGGAAGTATTTTCTCCTTTTGGAACTGTGCTGAACCATTATTTAGTAGGAGAAGTTTAAGATGTTCACACAAAAATGAGCCAATAAGCCCCTCAGTCCTGTAATGGTTGCCTTGGTTGCAACCTGTCAGTGTCCTCTCCAAAGCCACTGTGATTCTTCACTCAATGGTCCCCATGTGCAGGCACTGCCCTCCTGCACCTGGGCTCCCTTTGGGGGCTGAAATTCCTGGCTTGGCAGGATTTGGGTACAAACACAACTCCCCACAGCACCAGGTGCTGCCCCTGGAGCTGGAGAGGCCCATCCTGGCAGGACGGGGCCTGAGGTGTCCAGGGGTTGTGCCCTGCAGTGAAACCTCAGCTTTCCATTCCACTCTTCAAATACAGCCTTGTCTTGTGGGCTCAGACGTTTGCATTTGCAGTGAAGTGTGGATACAAAGCAGAGGTGTGACAGGATTTACCAGCAAAACTGCCCCTTGCACTGTACACAAAATCCTCACGTGTTTCAGATTACCAGGTCATTGGGGAAGCTTCTCCTTGGGAATGTGCCTACCCAAGGACCATGAAATCTTGATGGAGAGACAGAAAAGGAAGACAATGACTAAACCAAGAACATGGAGTAGGAAGGGGTAATGAAGGGGAGAAGGATATAGTTCAATAATTGCTGATAAAATCTGTGGCAGCCATAAATTTACTCTTCCAAGAGAATTCAACAGATCATTACCTCTGTAAATATGTATCACATAATTCTCCCTCTCTGTCACCTTGCAGATAAGTACTTAATACCAGCATCTCACTACCCTGCAGAGGCACAAGTGCAATAAAATCCATCTGAGCTTTTGAACTGCAGTCACTTTTTGATAGTAGACAGTTCCATTTTGGCCCCACTGGGAGCCATTGCCCAATTCCCCTAGGGCCCATCCTGTGCTTTTTAAAACAATTTTTCCAGATAGAGACTCTCATTACTCTACTGACACAACAAGCAGAAGCCCTTGCTTTTGAAGTTGCACTCCACAGAGCCAGCTCTGACCTCTGGGTGATGACTGAGCTGGGATGTCCAGCCTGTCCCCAGACCTGGCTCTCACTGCTGTCCTGGCCTGCTCATCACTAGAGAACAGAATGCCCAGAGTGGCACCCTCAATCCCAGTGACCCTGCAGCCATGGCTGGGGCAAATTCAGACTGAGCTGACACTTACTCTAAGACCAAGATCTGCAGTTTCACCAAAAACATTTAAAACCAGCCTGGAAGTTCAAAAGTGCCAAAAAATTGCAATTATGTTGAAACATGGATTTGCTGGCTGTGCTGCTGGGCTGGAGACAGCTGGGCAGAGCCAGAGTTCCCTTGGTGTGGGCAAGAAACACTGAGTGATGCCATTAGCTGAGAGCAGCATCAAAGGACACTTGTAAAATGTGTGTCTGTTTATGCTGTGTTCTCTATAACAGAATTGAGTCAGATTAAAAACATCCTGTAATGAATAAAATACACCTATAGAAAGAAAAGGACATGGTAGCAATAATTCTTTGGACATCGAGCACATCCAGGGAGGCAGAGAAGAGAGAACATAAATAAAAAGGACTACTCACTTGGGCTTTTTTCTTCCGCAAGGTCACAGGCACAGAGGAGTTCAGAATCGATTGAAATGGGTTTCTGCTTAATCCAAAACTTAGTGCTGGCCTTCTGATTAGTAACAGGGTCTATCTCTACCTTGTCTCCAGAAATACCTGAGATGAGAAAGAATAGAGAGCCACAACAGTGATCTGTTTAACCGATTTCATATCAGCCGTTTGACACACTTTATAAATCTTAAATGGGCTGAAGGTATATTGCCCTTCTGGGCTTTCTGAAAGCTCAGGAGCTTTTGAAACCAGAAGCAAATGGTTATCAAACTGCATTGATAATCTGCATTTTATTCTCCTGCATAAGCATACCAAAAAGAAGGAAATATCACAGAAAAAATTCTGCTGAAGGCATACAGAGCTCTTCTGGAAGCAGTAACTACATGAGATTTATAGGAGATAGTGCTGGCTTTGCAGTCACCACTGCTCTGTGTCACAGACACTGTCACCACCTGCCCCACTCCACCTGCTCTACAGCACACATGGAATGACACAACAATAGCACCAGAGGTTCAGAACATCCTGAGTTGGAAGGGACCCATCAGGATCATTGAGTCCAACTCCTGGCCCTGCACAGGACACCCCAACAATCCCACCCTGTGTCTGGGAACATTGAGGGTTGATGCTGTGATCACTTTCCAGGGAAGCCTGTTCTGAGCCCAGCCCTGCTCTGGGTGAAAACCCTTTTCCTGATATCCAACCTAAATGTCCTTTGGCTCAGTTTGAGCCTCTTGCTTGAGCCCTGTCACTGGTCATGAGAGTGAAGAGATTGGTATCTGCCCCTCTGCTTCCCTCACGAGGACACCAAAGCCCTCAACAAGGTCTGACCTCATTCTCCTCTTCTCCTCATCTGTTCCTCATGAGACTTCTCCATGACCCCTGGGGAAGGGTTCCCAGACCCTTCCCACCCTCGTGGCCTCCTTTGGATGCTCTCTAATGGCTTAATGTCTTTTCAACATTGTGGTGCCCAAAACTGCACAGTACTCAAGGTGAGGCCACACCAGTGCAGAGGGCAAGGGGGATCCTGCTGGAACCAGCTCAGGAACTGAACACAACTGAACAAACTTCCCAGGCAGCTTTTCACACCTAGGTGTGCAGAGCCTTAAAAACAGCGATGTGTCCTCTGTCATGAGCTACAGGGTGAAGCTCATGAGACATCAACAAAAGGAAGCAATATAGGGAAAAAGTATTTAAATAATATTTAACTCTTGCATCTGTGGAAAAATAAGCAGAAAACTTTCTCCCTCCTGAGGGTTCTGACAAGGCAGGAGCCTGGGGTGGGTCTGGCTGCAGCCTCTGCCCCAAGACCAGGTCAGCCTTGCCCACCCTGTGCGTTGTGGGAACACCCCACTAACCCAACAACGCACTCTAGCATTAAACACACCTCACATCAGAGAGATCACATTGCAATTAAGCATTGTATCAAGAGTCCAAATAACACCCAGGCTTCTGGAACTCACTAATTTGAGTAGGCTGAGGCTGTATCTGGAGCTCATTTTGGTTTGTGATTTAATTTTGGACAGATTATGTAAAATCGGTGTTGGTATTTCACTGTAATAGTTCATTATTCCAAATGGTATTTCCTGTAGTTTAAGGAAAATATGGAAGTTGATGATACAAAGTCTCATTTTCTCACTAAAGAAAAGTCAGGGGAAGTTCTAAAAATAAAGGTGCAAATTCTTCATGTGTGAGGGCTGTTCCCCATCCCTTCCTCTAAGAGCATCACCCCTATAAATATCCTCAAAAAATTTTACTGTTTGGTCCTGTAACTTCAGAATTCACAGTCAGTCAATACTGTTAATGCACCTTGTTAATTTGATAGGATTTGTCAGGTAACTCCACTGGAAAATTATATAAAACTGTTCCAGATGAACAGATGATAGTGACATGAATTAAAGTGATAGAACAATAGTGGAATATAAACCAGAAATGACACCCAAAGTGGCTGTTGATTTATTGCCATCCTGAGTTTGGTTCTGGGCTTCCATGTATATTAGTGCTACAAATCTGGGTCCATTTAGCAGCGAGATGCTCATACATACATCACCAGCTCCTGCTCCAAGCCAAGGTCACTCCCCATTGCATCAATCTTCTCAGCAGAGGCTACTTCACCATTTTGTAACCATCTCAGATGGAACAGACTTCCTCCTCTTTCATCTTTTTTTTATCATGTAAAATACACTTTAACTTCTATTATTTTTATCTGCAAATTGTTGCTGTATACTTCATCCATTATTTCTGTATCTCGACATCGCTGGCTCAAGCTCACCCACATCCAGAGAGCACATTGACAAAGAATGTTGTCTTTTTTTGTGTTATTGTTCTCACAATCTGGATGTGTTGAAACCTAAAATCAAAACAGTATTGTGTCTGTGGCTTCTGCAGTCTCTGTCTCACAGCACCAATCACTCATACTCAAAACCTAAGTAAAAATGCTCCTTCTACTATTTTTTTAATTCATTCATTTTGTCAAAAGGAATGTCATCAATGTATGGGTCCAGTAACAGTGTTCTGTCCTTGCTCCCTTTGTTGGGGTCTGCAATTCCCCCTCCCCTTTCTGAAATATTTGCCAGCAGTCGTTTTCCTAGACAATATGCTCCTGTTAGTTCTGCTAATGTAATACACAAGTAAATGTGTCTTATTCCTCCCCAACATGATAGAGCCTTTGTAAAACTGCTGAGAGTGCTGCTGTGTGTGCATTACCCTGTGATATGGGCTGAAACACAAACCCCAGACCTTAAACTGCCACCTTAAATGCAGTAACCCCATCACTCAGAGGGCTGGGCACTCCTCCCATGGCCGTCCACATATCACCTTTTACTACAGAGCTATGCACAATGTACAGAAAATCAAATTTACTCCCAAGTTTTTCATAAACCTTGTCTCAAATTCAATGATCAGGCCTCAAAAAACAGCTAAAACATTTCAAAAAGTGCAATCCACTCCTGCACAGCCACTGACACCATTGATCTGCCAACAAGGAGCAAAGGAATACAGATGATTCTTGGGGTCCTCGAGAAACACTTGCCCTGCTACTGCTGCTACGCAAAACTGATGGCACAAAAAGGCTGCAAAGAAAAGTCCTTGCAACTGGCCATCATCAAACTGCTGGAGAACAGCTCCCAGTCACTATGACTGAAGACAAAAAATCAGCCCCTGATTTTTCCATTTCAGGGAGGAAGAAGCAGTCTGTCACTCACAGGTAACATGTAGCCCAAACCCAAACAGCCCTTCAGTCCTTGTTTTACCAATCTTGCTCTTTCATTAGCTTTAAAAAACTCAGGAGAAACCCCAGCAACTTACTCAGGCTTTATCAAAAAATGTTGATTTTCTACATTTGTCCAAGGTTTGAACACTCTGCTGGGGTTTTCTTTGATTTTTTAAAAAATAATTAGATTATAAAAGCCCATTGTCACTGCACTGCCATCAAAATCACACAAGTTCACAGATTGTTATAAAAGGGAAATTTTATGATCCTTACAGCACTGGGCAGGGTCAGCTCCTCCACTGCTGCACAAGTTAAGCCATTTGTTTCATTTAACAGCTCCTCTCCCTTAACCATTTATCTTTAGTGATCTGTCATGACCTTTTCAAGCTCTCATTTCTGACACTTCCCAGATACAGTGAGTCAAACTTCACTGGAAGCAAACTATCACACCCCAAGAGTTTGCTCGAACGCAGCGAACGTGCCCAGCACTGCCCTGCTCCAGCACCAGCAGATAAATCCTGCCTTAACTAGACAGCTCAAAATAAACCAAAAAAGCCTCTTTTGTGAGAATTTTACAGACACGTACTCTTACGTGTGCTTCAGGATGGAAGAATGAAGAGACTGTAGTGACATTAATACAGGAGTTGGTATAAATTAACAATTCTGAATTCTATGGAATAAATGTATTTTGTAAACATTCTGGCACTTAATATCTTACTGCTGTATCATTTCTTTATGGAAGTATTTGCAGGAATGTCAGAGGTCACCTACCAATGTATCATTAATCAAATTTTCACAATTTAAACACAAAGATAAAAAGCCATTCAATCATTTTAAAACAGTAATGGGGCTTTTATAATTCAGAATTCTGTCAGCCCTTGGCCTTCAGGTTTTCAAAAGCATTCAGCGAGCCAATAAGGACAATATAAAACCTTTGGAGAATGCTCGTTTATTTTGTTCCACCTCAAATTTCCACTAGGTCGTTAAAAATCTTTCAGTCTCAGAAAAGGAAAAACCCAATAACTCCCAATTTTGCAAAGCCTCATTTAAAAATAACAAAACAGTTGGCAAGAAGCTTTCCATTAGGAAGCCTAGACTGAAAAAAAGAGTCGAGGTCATTAAATAATGGCCTTCGTTCAGAGGCAACATGTGCAACTGATTGGGGATAATAAAAATACTGAAGTATTTTCGACTGAAAGCAATATTTTTAACTGCTGAAATGCCAGCGACACTTTCAAACGCTCCAGGAGAAAATGGACCAAGGTGATAGTGATTGTTTCAGAGGTGGGAGGCAGCTGTCAGGGACAGGCACAGCTGGCAGCTGCTCCGTGCCACCGTCGGGCTGATTTACCTAACTGCACGTCCGTGGTGAACCGCAGCCGGTGGATCATGCTGACTTTGAAGGACTTGTAGTGGTGGCTGCTGAGCATGTCCTGCACCGTGGCAATGTCGATCTGGGGATCCTCCTCTGAGACCTCTTCTCCTCTTGAACCTGCAAGACAAGGGCACAGCCCTGAAGGGGAGGCCTGGCAGCGGCGCCGCCACAGGAGCTGGCTGAGGGCACTGAACGCTCAGCTCCCTGGCCCTGGGAAAGGAAATGCCACCCTCCACCCCAGGCTGGTGACCAAGGCACTGAGGGCACGCTGACAGATGTTTGTGGCTGCATGAAGAGCAGCACAGCATGCCAGTGGCCAGGTCCCCCGTGGCACAGGCAGCCCTGCACTGCAGGTATCCCAGGGCATGAGCATGAGCCACCCTGCTGGCCACCCACCGCCTGCCACCCAGCAAGGAGCCCAGGGAGGGGAACAGAGGTGCCCACAAGTCCACCCAGAGGTGGGACCAGAGGTGTCTGTCCCCAGAGGTGCCACCCTTGATGCCAGCACTAGCCCAGATCTCCCCTGTACCGGCAGCACCTGGGGCAGGCTGATGTGAAACTGCACTTTATTTACTGATTAGTATTCTCATTACAACTGCAGGTACTGCCTTTATAAAAGGCAACAACTCATTAAGCCAAAATGCCAATTACTGAAAAAATATAACACACTTTAAAGATTTTTTACATTTTATGACATTGGATTAACACCAATTTCAACATTACTATAATGCGATATATAATTGCACAGAGTAATTTTGATGCCAGCTGCTAATAAAGCACCTCAGCTCGAAATGATCATTCCGATGCTGGTAGATAAAGTGGCATAAATATGTTTGAAAACTGATTTAGCTTCTTACAGGAGATCCTGAGGAATGACACGTTTTGTTTAATATCCTGGCTAATGTAGTCCTAAAAGCTGAACCAACTGCCAGTTCAGAGAACTAAATTTGCTGCAGGAGATTAATGAAAACTTTACATTTTGCTGAAATTTTAATAATGGGAAGATGAGATGATGGAGTTTTAGTACAGATCTTAAAGCTCCAGCAAAGCAGGTACCAACTTGTCAGATTTTGCAGTATTAATTCTGCCTGAGACTTGTACTGTTGGAGTGGCCTCAACACTATACCACTGTGAGCATCTGCTGTTAAATGAGTCCAAAACCACATGGAGAGAATAAAGCAGGAGATTCCCAGGTCACAACTTCCACCACAGCTTTCCCAGTGCTGCCCTCCTCACACCCCACGGACCCTTCTTTGGGGAGGGGGACACCGAAGGGTTAAACTACAAATTGGGCTGTGCCATTCGACTTGAAAGGATTCCAAAAATCAAATTAAACAGTCTCCATGTGAATTTATGCAGAGCCATCTTAACACTGCAACCACTCCATGCTCCAGAATGACAAGATAAATTGTAATGGCTCCTTCCGAGACATTACAATGCATTTTGTCACAGACCCCTGTGTTAATGTCTCTATACTATGGATTATCATAATGTATCATGTCAAACCCTCATGCTGCACTCCTCCAAAGATACACTGAGATATGTCAAACTTTTTGGTTCACTTAAAAGCATCTTGAGAGGCTCTGGTGTGGTAGTGCCTGGCAGTGAAGCAGGAGGAATGGCAATGGCACTGCTGCCCTGCTGCTGAGAGCCAGCTGGGACCCTCCTGCAGGCTGGAAACCAGTGGGGGGTCCCCACAACCCTGTCCCCACACTGTGGGGTTACAGTGGCACCCTGTGCTGGGACAGGAGCTGTGACTTGGCAGAACTGACCCTGGGCTGCCCACACAGCCCCCAGGACAGACCTGAGTCCCTGTGGAACAGAGTGAGATCGGTCACCCGGGCCAATCTCCTCACTGAACATCCTGATTTTCAAATGAGACCAACAGCAATGGAAGAACAGCCCCAGATCCATGAGCTGGAAGCAAGGCAGAAGCTCAACCAGAAGCCTCCTCCTACGGGGACTCAGCTGAAGCAGCTCTGACAGAGACCCCTGCCAGCATGGGAGCACAGATAAAAATGACACATCGGGAATACCACAGCACTGAAATGTCACATGCAGCCTATTCAAGAGCAAGTGAACCTGTATCTCCTCAATAAAACAACAAAACACAAAGTTAACTGCACTGCAAAAATGTCCCTTATTACTTTAATGTACTAGAATATTGCTTAATGAAAGTTCTTAATTGCAATACAATTAATTACATACACAGAGTCCCCAATTACATTTTCCAATAAGACATTGGCTTTGCTATAGGTCTAAAGGCACTAAACCAATTTTAATATATTAAGACCAATTTCCCTTGAATACTAATTACTATCTAATGATAAAATGAGAAAGAGGAACTTTCCAGAAGTAAGATGGCAAGAATAAAACTAAATTAGCCATGAACGGCTTCCTACCACACATAAAGGCATTTCACATTACAAAGTGCAGCTTTCAGTTTAAAGATAAATCTTTGTGCAAGTTAAAAGTTCTGCACACTGGAAGCAGTTTATTAGCTTGAATGCTATTAGTAAATGCTGGATGGAAAGGGGATTTCTCCATACATATTTCTTAATAATGGAAAGTTTTTGTTTCATTTAATACCCTGAAATATAAACTTTCTCTTTGCCCAAAGGAATGTGGCTGCTCTTCTCCCATCAGATGCTTGGCAACATCCATATATATATTTATAAATGACTATGAGACTATGAAGAGCACATTTACAAGTAATAGCTGTTACAACAGAGTTTTTTCTGAGTGGCATATCAAAGCTAAAAGTATTTCAAATCAAGACAGAATGCACAAAGTGAATATTTCAGTTTGCTGATAGGATTGTCAAGCCATTATTTTATTAATAGTGCAAAGCTGTCAATATTTCTATTCTAATGCCATGCCAAAAGACAGCTCCCAAGCACCCCAAAATCCATTTTCTGACTCTGCAGGGAGCCAGGCTCTGCACAAGGCAGGGGTTGTGACTGACCTCACCAACTGTCCTGCCCTTGAGTCCCTCTATGCAGGGCCAGCACCTAGCCCTGAGCAGGGCCAGGGCAGGGTCACCCTGCCATGGCAGTGCCCATCCTAGCAGGGCTCCAGGTCATGCTCTTGGATGGGCACCATTGGCTGCTAAATGAGGGCAGGAATGCTCCCCTTTAGGGAACTTGGACCCTCAGCCTCAGGGATCCATCCCACGCCTCTCCAGTGCTCCATGGAGGAGCAGGGCTCACTTTGGTGTCCCCTAGGAGGGAAGGGAGCAGTGCAGCACAAGGACTTCAGGAGAAGGGAAAAGAGTCCACTCAACACCTTGACTGACATTTATTTTGAGCCAAGGCTCCTGAGGCTCTCCTGGAGCAGAGCAGACTGACTGCCTCCTGCTACACCACTTACAAAATTCCAAGATTTACTCTTTAAGTAATGGAGCAACCTGAATCCAGTCACTCACGAGAACAAAGACCTGCAGGAGATACAGCTACAGGCCACAGATACAGCCTGGATTCCCCCACACATGATGAAAATACATTAAAAACACAGCATCTACAATATTCTTTTAATTACAGAGCCTGGGTTTAAAAAATACTATTTTAAATCACAAGCAAAACCTATGGAAGTATGACTAGTGTGCCTCATTTCATAGATTAAAAATCAATACAAAAATAATAGGTGGGATGCAGACGTCGGGGAATTCTGGCTTGTGGAAGAGCACAACTCGATTAGTGAGGTCAGAATTGCTCCATTTCCTCAGCACAGCCCCCCTGCTCCCTCTTGCCAAGGTCTCTCCTACAATTTCTCAGAACCATATTATGAAAAAATGAACCAGGAGCACCAGGAATATTTTGGGAGCAAGTCCCACCTTACAGAGAGCAGCAGCCAAAGCTGTGAGTGTTAATCCCAGTTCCAGCAGCTCTGGGAGCTGGTGCTGCTGTGTCTCATTTCTGTTCCCTGGATGGAGCAGAGGCTGCTGCTCCCTGCTGCAACCAGGGCAGCTTTGGGGATCCTCTGCTGCCCTTCTGGGATAAGATACAGTTGCTGTGACCAAAAATGCATCAGTTGAAGGGTTTAACCTTTACACAGAAAGAGAAAACTCTTCCACTACTTGAAGCAGACTCTTACTCTGGTTGTGTGCACTGTTCTTAGTTGAGGGCAGGACTGTGACTGGTTTTACTCATTAGTACAATCAACACTTTTACACAAAATAGAAGAAAAGAACACCAAAACTGAGAGTGTGGCTGTTGTAAAGAATGAAGAACAGACCAAAATGCCATGGGGAACCAACACAAATCAATGTTAAATGCCTTCTTTTGAAGTTTCATTTTGTTTCATGTAAAGAAATAGATCAGGAAATAAATATTAGGGTCATTAAAAGAGTAAGAGAGCAGAGCAGGAGAGAAGATTATTTGTCTGGCACTTCAAAAAATCATCAAACTGCTCTAGTTATTTCTGCATGGATAATTTCTTTAAGTTGTATTAGAACCCCCAGTGCCTCTGACAGCCACACTGACACGGCACAACACCCTGCAGACCATCCCCTTGACTCACTGAGCAATGTCTGCAACACAGACAGGTTCATATTTTGTGTTTTTCAGGGTTGGTCATAACTTTGCAGAGCAGAGTTTAACAGCAAAAGATTAATCATGAAGTGATAAACAGGATGCAGACTATTTACTAAAGGTATGAAATCCATCATTTCCCTCTGGAATATTGTTTTGGCACCACGGAGAAGTGCCTCAGGACAGAGAGTCTCATCAAAATGTACTTGCCCAGACAGTACAGCTTGTGTTCCAAAATACATAACTTATGTGAGTTTAAGCAGTTTACAAGAGCAAAAGTGAAAAGGGGAAACATACTGTTCTCCCGGACAAGGCAGAATTCCAAAGTGCTCTGGCTCTCCAAGGTACAGTCTAAATCTACTGGGACATTAGGTTCACTCTGCTTCTCCAGCCGATACTGAGGACCTGAAACATAAAGTAACTTGTAAAATCATCTGTTTTCTAACAAAGTGATGGCTTAGCACGTTCAACTAACACGAGGTTACTCGCAGCCCAGCAGCACAGCAGGTGGGTGTTGATGTCTCAGAGCCCTTTGCCAAAGGAAGGGCCCTGTCAGAAGCTGGAGGATGGTGTGGAAGGAAACAACACATTCCTGCTGTCTCCAGCTGTCCCCAGCGTGACCTGGAAAAGCCCTGTCCAACACCCACCCCTGGCAAATCCCTGTCCAACACCCACCCCTGGCAAATCCCTGTCCAACACTCCCCTGGCAGAGCCCAACACCCCCACCTTGTTCCTGCACCAGGTGAGCCTGCCCCAAGCCCCCTGGAGCTCAGCCTGGTGTGGAAAATGCCTGCTCAGACCTCGCCCTACACCCAGGGGGGATTTTCTGGGCATCTCTCCTGAGTGAAGAAGCCCCCTGTGTTTGCTGCCTGCTGCCCATCCCTCCTGCCTGCACAGAGCTCTGAAATCAGCCCTTCCTTATGGTCTGCATCTCACAGAGGGACAGATGCTCCTGCTTTGAATTTTAACAGTAGATCTTTAAGGTTCAGATCAGGTGCCAACCTCTTTCTTCTCCAACCAAATCCCTGAAGTAAGGATAATACCACTGAAAAAGCTGTTCTACAATTACAGAAAATGTATCAAAAATTGTTTTTTAAAAAACTAGGCCATTAAAAAAAAACCAAACAACTTTAGTTGAATGGATCCTTAAACTACATGCCTTAACTGGAACAAAACCAAGAGACTCTGATCCAGTTCCAGGTGAAACCCCATGGGCCAGCTCCAGCCCTGCTGTCCTGACAGTGGCTGGGAGAGGCCCTGGTGGGGTGGGAGGAGATTCAAATGCACCAGGTTCCAGGTGGGACCCCGAAGAAGAAAAGCCCCTTCCAAGGGCAGGAGGTGGTGGGGCCAGTGTCCTCCTGTCCTCACTCCACTCCTGCTCACACCTGAGAGCTGAAGTGCACACCAAGTTCTCAGCTGTGTATTTTCCATATAATCCAGTAAAATAATCTGAACAGATATGTGAAAAATCTTGATTAATTCAAAGCCCCTTTAACCAGGTCTCAAAGTAACAAAAAAACCTAGACGTGAAATAACAAAATCTATTCCCTCTTCAGCAGTACTTAAAAGATTTCTGACTGTTTGCTGACTTTGAATTACAAGCATATATGATGAAATATTTAAAATATATAAAAAAATTAAGTCTTTCAGCCTCAGATGGCATGCCTAAGGAATGGAATTTGTTAGCCAATTAATTTTAAATTTACTACAGCAGAATTTCAATTACAGCTTCTCATTCCATCTCCCCAAAGCCACGTGAGGCACTTGCAGCTTGGCCTGGGCTCGTTCCCTCCCCGAGTGGAGCGTTGTGGACACTCCTCATTCCCAGAGCACCCAGAGCAGGTGCAGTGCCAGGCTTTTTGCAGGACACAGGAGGAGCCCCAGCAGCTCCCACCCTGCCCAGCATGAGGAGCTGCCAAAGCATCTGCAGTGCAAAACACACAGCACAAAGAAAGGCAAACAGACCCAGCACCATCACTGCTCCTCTCTGGGCTACTGGAAATGTGATTAACAATTTAAATTTTAAATAAATTAGATAAACAAAGGTCTGCTTGTTAGGCAGAAGCAAAATATACTGAATTGAAACAAATCTCAAAGCAGTAAATCAATTTGAATTTAAAACCTGCTGTAGGTTTAAGAACAGGACCAATGACAGTAAAACCCAATGGCTTTGTCTGTTCATCCCAAGCACCTTCCAGAGATTCCCAAGCTACATCCAAGGGAATTGCTGGCACAGAGCTGAACATCTGTGCTGTTGGTACCCAGTCCCAAAGCCCTGCACAGTGGGGGCAAACCCTGACACGAGGGAAGGGTTAAATGCAGGCGGGGTTCAAGGCCCCTCTGTGTGGATCCCATTCCAGCAGCTGGATCCACCCCAAAGAACATCACCCACAGCAGAGAGTGTCCCCACGCTGCTGGGCCCTGAGGGGAGCCAGCAGGATCACACCCCCAACACCCTGCAGTGGCACAGGATCATTTTTATCTGGAGCAGCTTGAGAATTCCATGATCAGGTAAATTGCTTTACCCAGTTTGTGTCAAGCCTGCATTAACTCTGCTAATAAAGCAGGGAAATAGAGCTCCAGAGCAGGAACCAGGTCAGCCTGCCTTATGGATAACTCCTTAAAAACAGAAAATACTGAGAAATTAATAAAAAAGCAAATACTGAGAAATTAATAAAAATGTGTAAATGGATTTTTAGAGAGTATCTACTCTTCAATTATGCTTTAAATATCTGTCCACATTTACATGACCTCTGCTTCCCAACAGATGAAGAACGTTAGGCTGAGTCTGTGGAGGAGTTTTACTATCAGGCTTCTCTCACAAGTTCAAATGATGTCACTGTAGTAGGAATATTGGATAATTTAATGGTCTCCTAATGGAATCCTGCTCTGTGAATTTCAACAAATTTTCAAGTGGCAATACCAAAGATGGGTTTTATGGATTTCTGTAATCTCATGCAAATGTTCAATGCAGTTGTAAAATAAACTTTTAAAATACTGGCACAGACTGTTCTGGCCAGTGTCCCAAGCCAAGCTTCCCTGCTGATGGCAGCTCCCAGGGCTCCTCACCTCTCCTGTGATCCTCCATCACACGTGTCCCTTCCATCTAAACCCCTGTGGAACCACTCTCACCATGGATTCTGCCCACAGATACCCCCTTGGCTATTTCAAGACACCCCTCTAGAGACAGGAATGCTCATCAGGAATCAGAAACAAGGAAACAGACCCCAAAACCTACAGCTTCCCTATAAGCACACAAAGGTGCCAGGGAAGAATCCCACCCTATAATCAAATTAAGGGTCCCCCTTGCAGAAGGGAATGGCCACCCACACACCAACAAACCTCTTCTGTTGCCATTTAAGCTGCAAAGCTTTCAGAAAAAGCTTTTGAAAGCACGACCCATCAGTTCTAATTTTTAAAACTTATCCTTTCAGTCAAGACTAGAAAAAGGCCCATTCCAACTTTTATCTCCACTACAAAGTGCTGTTATCTTGGGCTGTTGTCAGGAGCTCTCTCTCTCTTTCTGCTGACAAGCAGAGACTAGAGAGATAAGATTGGGAACGAATCTCACTTCTCTGAGTAAATAAATAATCAATACTCATCTAAATGTAAATGAGAAAGTATCCCCCTCTGATAACAGGGCTCTTATCAAACAGCCGATTTTCTGCAGACATTTGGCCTCAACCAAATCACCATCATTCAGCCCCAGCCTAATGGCTAAAAATCGTAACTAAATTGAACCGATCACCAGAGATCAACTAAGTTCAGCCATGGCTACTACAGGTTCAAATGTTTGGAATGCAATTTTTCCCCCATTAACTTTCAATAGCAATGAAGAATGCCACGGTCAGGGGTGAATCTGAACAATAAACAATACTAACACTGCAACAGGGAACCAGGCTTTAAACAAAAACCCAACCAAACCCCTCTCCATCTCCAAACTAGTTACTAGAGCGAAATAAGGATTATAGAAAGAATATTTAATGTGTGCTGAGTTGTCAAACCTAAACAAAATAAGACCAGTGTCAACAAAAAAACCCCATTTGTTGAAAACTGAGGCTATATTTTACAGCATTAGTCTCTGCAACAAAACACATCCCTATGCCTGTATAGTCCTCTCTTCACCTTCAAGAGCTCCCAGAATTCTCACCAACACCCCAGTTCCACCTGTGCTATATGAGCTGTTTCTGTTCTCTTTACAGTCCGTGCAATTGCCCAAAACACTTTTGAATTTCCCATTTCCATAACATTTACCTCCTGAATTTATTACACTGTGTGAAGAAAAGTATTCCTTTTGTTCCAATGAGCCATTGCCACACCAGTGCTTGGGGTGAGCAGCTCCTGTCTCTCTGAACCACCAGGATAAAATCTTCCCAATTCACTGTCCCCACCACCTGCACTTCACAGACACCTCTGGTACCCAGTTGTGCCTTTTCCACACCACAAAAGCCCTTCCCTCCTCAGCATCTGCTCCTCATTTCACGTGCCTGTTCCATTTCCATACTCATCCCCTTCTGCATCTCTTCACTTCTCTTTTCTGAGAATATAGCAATTAAGACGTGGGTACGTTGGGATTTATGGACTCGGTCCCTGATGTTCCATTTGTCTTTCTGCTTGCTCCTACATGGAGCTGAAGTGTTCAGAACTACCTCTGATGATGCTGGATACTTTTCCTGGCTGATGGAAGGTAATTAGAGCCCATCATTGTACACATATAGTTACAGTTGCTTTTCACCATGTATATTATTTTGTACTCATTGACACTGAATTCCCTCTTTCGTTTTATTGTCCTGTCACTCAGCACTGTGGATACCTCTGCAGTGCTTCACAGACAGCTTTTATTTGCACTATTCTTACCTCTTTTGTATCAACAGCACATTTTGTCAGATCAGCATTCACATCCTTTCCATGCCCCACATTAAGGAACAATGCAGGTTCCAGCAGTTCCACTGGAGCTCCACCAGTAACCTAGTTACTAATCACCGAGGGCCATTATTCCTATTCTTTGTTTCCTGTCTTTTAATCAATTATTAATCCATGTGAGGATCCTCCTTCTCATCCTGCGACAGCTTAATTGCTTTATGAGCCTTTGTCAAATCTTTTTTGGAAATCTAAGCATGCCATGGAAAAGCCAGCATCCCGTTCAGGTGGCCTCTGGCTCCCCCAGAGCCTGCTGGAGCACAGCCTGCTCTGCAAAGCCATGCCCACCTTTGCCCCTGTGTGCTGCACGTGCTCACATGTCATCCATTCATGGGGCTCCTGTTAGAGTTTCAGTTTGCCCGCTGAGAAAGCCCAGGCAAACCTGTCTGTCCTGGAACTCCTTCCACAAGCTCCTGACCTGCCCATTCCAGAGCAGCTGGAGTGAGCAACACGTTAAATGTGGAGTTAATGGTGCAGCATCTCCACAGCTGACCTGCAGCACACCTCAGACACTGATGCCTGCCCACAGGGCTTTGCAAGAACCACAGAGTGGCTCAGGGCAGAAGGCAACCTCTTCTAGTCCCTTCCTCTGCCATGGCAGGGACACCTTCCACCAGCCCAGGCTGCTCCAAGCCCTGTTCACCCTGGCCTTGGACACTTCCAGGGATAGCCACAGCTTCTGTGGGCAAGGGAAATAACAAAGGAAAAGAAAAAATAACAAATAAGAAAGAAAAAATCAGAAATGTGGACAGGCAGCCACAGCCCAACAGCCACGGTGACAGATGCTGGGCAGGAGAGAACAAGCATAAGAGAGCTGAGCACTGTCCACAGGCAGAAGGCAGCAGAGCAGTCAAAAAGCCCCTGTTGATAAACACTTAACACTGATGTCTGTGGGACTTTCCATTTCAAGTCCCTCCTTTCATAAGGATTTGTGATTTATTGCTTTGCTGTTCTATCCCTGGGCTTTGAAAGCACGATTCTGCTTGAGTTTAAACTATATTTATATTTATTTTTTTGTTATCGCTTTTTTATTATTGCTATAGAAAATATTTGCTGGAAATATGTTGCAGCTATTACAAGGTCATAAAAAAGAGGAGATTTATGTATTTCTATCATTTCAAATAGTCTGTCAGAAAGTATCAGTCGTGCTAAGTGTAAGACTGCTGGATTCCAGTGCTCCCTCTGCCAGCACATGGGCAGCAGATGGAGGAATTAAAATAGCTCAGTGTGGAGGCTCCTTGGGTGCTGGCTGGGAGGAGGGAAATCGAGGCAGCTCCCTGTGCCCCTGGGGAGGCCTGGGGGAGCCCTGGCTCCCCATGGGTGCTGGAGATGGCCCCCGGGGACGAGCACTGCACCATAAACAAAAGGGGCTGAGGGAGGAGCAGGATCAACCCACTGCAGAGAGCAGAGAAAATGGGAACAGGGAGAGGGCTCAGGCCTCCTTCTGTGGGAGCTTTCTTAGAACATGACAGAAGGGGCAGGATTCCATTGTGTGCTTGGCAATGACAATAAAACAACAGAAAATATGTAAACACTGTGAGAGGAACTGGCTGCAGAGCAGAATGTTTACATCTCCAATCCTGCTGCTGCGAGGACATCTTAAATCTGTTTATCCGCTAAAAATCCCCAAAGCCCCTCAACACCTCTGAAGTGGAATAAAGATTTTATCATTACAAATGCAAATACTGGCTAATAAATAAAGATATTTAAATAGTGAAAACAAACTTCTAACATTGCTCACAAGCATGAGGGTTTTTTTTAGCCCAATCTGTTTTTCCTTAACTTGCACTGTTGTGACATTACCAAATTTTACACACAGTTATCTGCCGCTCTCCACAGAAATACAGATGGTTTTTGTAGAAATAAACAGTCATTTATATGAAACAATTGTAAAATAGTTTATGGAAACCAGTGGTGTAATGCATTCAAATAAATGCCAGGCCTGGTTGATGGAGAGCCAAGGTGTTAAATCACACTGCTCAGGAATTCAGCTGTGGGAAACAGATAGTAAATCCAGAGTGACAGAATTTCCAGTGATGGCAAAGGTTTCTGACATCTAGTCCAGTACACAAAAACTACAGCAGTTCAAACCTATTTTACTTAACACTACCTTGACAGCCAGTGAAATTAAAGAATTTAGTCAAAAGCCCCTTAAAAAGAAACAAACACTTCATTTCTGGATTGCTTTTCTGGGGAGCAGCAAATGTGCGGCACGGCCAGCAGCAACCCGGGCTGTGCACAGCGTAAACAGAAGGGTTTTACTTAATTGCTACCTTTTTGCATTAGCAATATGTAGCTCTAAATAAAGCTGAGACAAAATCATCATGTTTGATCTATAATGTAAAGCACCTACAGCAGAAATCCAATACACAGATTTTATTTTAAACTCACATCTTTGGGAGGCACGGGGCCAGCAGCTGCGCCGTTCTCAGCCCCCACCAGCGCCTGGAATCGTCCCCAAGGACCACCCTGGGCCAGCCCAGATGGGCATTCCTGACTGATCAGCACCAGGGCTCTCCCACTGCCTGCAGCATCAATGACAAAGGTGCTTTTCCCTGGCTATGAAGACTCCAGCGATCGTTCTGCAGTTTTGGGCAGCACAGCCACGGTGCACTGGAGGCTTCAGGAGAGCTGCTCCCATGAAGGGACCAGGGACCAGCACAGTCTCTGCTCATCAGAGTGGATGAAACAAACACAAAAATCTCAGTCATCCAAACACTGAGCTGCACAGTTTAAAATGCCACATAAATTACAGCATTATAACCAATCCAAAAGAACCAGAAACCACATGCATTCAATACCAACAGATCCAAAATAGGCCCTGTTCAATACTTCACTTTAATTTCAGAGGCTGAAAAATTCTTCTCACCCATCCAGGCTGATATTCAGCCCCTCACCAGCTCGAGGCACAGGGCTAACTAGCCATTGCTGTTCTGAAAAACTGTTCACAAACTTTATTCCCGAAGAGCTGTTCCACCAACATCCCCATCCCGGCACGCCGGGGTCTGCTCAGCGTCAGCAGGGCAGAGCAGGGCTGCGGGATGAATCATCCCTGCCGAGAGCAGAGCCGAGCAGGAGCAGAGGAAATCATCCCCAGCACTTCCATCGCGCCTCTCCTCACTCAGGGGCTCGCCCTGCTCACCCCCGCTGCTGCGGGGAGCAGCCTAAAAACCAGCAGGGAGCAGCTCTTCTCTTCCCGGCTCGGCTCCTGCTGGGAGCGCTGGGACACGAGCCGGGCTCCGGGAATGTGGCACCGGTGCTGAGCGAGCCCGGCTCCGGGAATGCGGCACTGGAGGGGGACAGCGGGCTGTGTCCCAGCCCCTGCACAGGACCCGGCCGGGCTCTGCGGACACCGGGGCTCTCCAAGGCAGATGCCGCCGGCAGAAAGAGCTCACTGCCAGCAAAGCCGGGATCGCTGCAGTATTTCCAGGTAGAGCCGCTCCCAACCCGGGCACCAGGCTCTGCAGGGGGGCTGTAATGATCCAAAACAAAGCACTCGGAGCCAGAGGAACTCACAAGTACCATTAAGCAGAAAAGCACGAGTGTGAACACAAGGAAACACAAATTAATTGGCTTTTCACTGTCACAGATGCTGGGGCTTCCATCCCAGAAAGAGTCAGAGCAAACATATGCATCGCCTACTCGAACATATTTACTTTTAAATTTAAACTCCTCAGTTAGCATCATTCCGTGACAGTATCAAACTTTAATGACAGTTTATTCTAATTGTAGTTCATCTGGTACAAGTGCTTTAATCACAGGACTGTGACTTTACATAGTTTATCTTTTTAATTCTCCTTTATAAAATGTATGAATAAATACATTTATGTGCAATCAAAATACACACACCTCCCTTTACTTTTTGTAAAGACTTTTTTTGTCCTACTCTCCCACCAACAAGGCAGGATGAGGAAGGAAAACGCCAGCAAGGCCCACCTCTCCTCTAGCAGCTGTTTTAGAACACTTAAGTAACGAAATTTGACATTCAATGTGGTGCTGACACTGACACATCAGAATTTGAATTTTCAAACACAAATCAGATCTCTCCTCCCCAGCTGCTCCTCAAACAAAGAGGAGCCCCAAGCAGAACTCTTCATCTGAGAGTCTCCAGGTTCTGAGGTAACCTAAACTCTGTGTTTGAACAATTCTAAAACATGGGGATAATCAAGCACCACAAAACCTGGGTCTGTAACAGACTGTGCTCCCAGGCACCAAGGTATGGAACAGACTCTTTTCCCTGGCCTTGGCAGCTGTAATTCCTCTGATTCTGGTGCAGAGACTAAAATATGATATGGAGACTTTTATCTTTAAGTCCTACGCCTGTTTCTTGAATCTTTCTCTTTTCTTATTATTCAGCTTCCTGTGGCAGTGAAATAATACACTTAAACAGACCAGGAAGATTATTTTAAACTATTTTTGGTCACTTTACACATTTTAAAGAATGCAAAAAGCACTGGTTGACAGCTGTTCGGGACTTGAATGTTATTGCAAAGCAGCTGTTTTCATTTATTGAAAAAGTATTAATCTTTCTCCAAACTCACAGAACACTGAGCTAATAACTCCCTCTCTAACCTACGGAAAATACAGGTCACGTCTGTGCAATGTTGGCAGAAGGTTTTGTTTATAACAATTAAACTTGTAGAGCATTTTGCTCTTAAAAGGACTGAGCCTTTCTGGTCGGGGGATGTTTGCAGTCGGAGGCAGCTATTAAATAATAATCAGTAGCATGTTCACCCTGCAAAGAATTTCTACTTGAAATCAGACAAGATTAATCAGAGGAGACTTCTCTGTTCACTAGAAATTTCAGATGAAGAGAGGCTGACATGGACCAGGAACAGGCAGGACTATTCCAACATTTCAGCATTTTATGTTGTTTAGTTTTGTCTCTCATCTCCTTCTAAGAACATTGGGTTTTATACTGACATCAATGCTTAATTTGTTTGAAAACAAAGCCTCTGCACACATTCTCTCTGCATTGTTATTTACTTTGCATTAGTATTTATAGTCCATTCAGTCGTGCTCTGGAGGAAAAGGCAACTGGAGTCCCAGGGAATGTGTTTGTTGAAGAGCAGCGGGAATGAGACAGCTCACAGGCAGGGAGATAACTTCCAAGTGTACATATAGTTCCTGCACATATTTAATTTGAGAATCACCATGGCATCAAGACACATGAAGTATCAAGAATGAAGTCACCATCTTTCTTATGTTCTTAAAATCGTAATCCATGCAAACATATTTTATAGACAATACTGAGTGCAGGCTTTGGTGCAGATGTAAAAAGCCTGATAATATCTCCTTGCCTGCTGTACACTGTGGGCTGCTGTCAGCCCCAGCCTCAGCTGAGCTGTGGGATCAGAGCATGGGCAGTGCCTTCCACCTTGGTCGCACTGAGCCTCCCTAAAAAAGCAGGATTTAAAGTGCACACCTACCACAACCCAAATTTCTTACATGTTAATGGGGTACCACATCAGTATTGGTGAAAGTAAGACCAGAAGAAACACACACCAGACCAACTGAGCAGGAAAATAATTTCCCAGTAAAGCAAATCAAGTTCTAGGGGTGATGCTGTTTTACAGTTCTGCAACATGATCTGTACGACCTACGAAACTTCCTCTGCCAAGCCTGAGGGTGGGATTTTCAAGCATGCCTAACAGCTACCTGCTCCAGAAGTTCATGTTAAGGCTGTTACTGATCTCTGGGGAGCAGAATTATCCCAAGTACTAAAACACCCAAATCTCACCTTCTAAAACAGCTTTTCAGGACTCTGTTTTTGGAGCAGTTCAAAATCCAGACAGCACAGTATCTGACATTTTTACTGATAAATTCAAAGAGAACAGGAGGTTCTTATGCTCCCAGTCACCAGCATGTGAGTTCTGTTCTGCAGATCTGCCACACTGCAGAGAGATTTTATATTTACACCATTGGCTGCTGGAGTGTTTGAAGAAAGGAGATGTAGGCATGGCAGGATTACACAAAACAATACTTAAACTACCTCTGCACACCAGGGTTCTCCAAGGGTTGTTATCCCAGTGCCTGAGCAGTGCCAGGTCCGTGCTGTGCCCAGCCAGGTCCTGTGGCACTGATGGAGCTTCCAGCTCTCCTGTCTGTGGCTGGGGCATCACCCCATGCTCGGGGTCTTTCTCCCCCATTTGGGCTATTTTCAGAAAACCCTCTTGCATGAGCAGTGCCCCTGAGCCCCCTCAAGGTGGTTCATCCTGGATCAGACCAGTCTCCCCCAGAAGCTCATCCCACAACTGCAGTGTTTTATTTCCAGCCCTCCCATAAAATATGCCTGTGCAATACAGGCTGCTGAGCACGCAATAGGTTAAACAAATTGATGATAAAGTATTCGACTTCGTTAGTTTTCATTACCATAAGAAAACATCAATTACATTTTCTATTTTATGAGTGTACACAGGGGAATCCATTACAGTAAGAGAGAGGTTGCAGGACTCTTTCTGCTGCTCCTTTCCTCAGCAAAAAGAACTGTTTGTTTTTAAAGCCAGTGACACCAGCCCAGAGGAAGGGAAGGCACACCGGCATATCTGCATAGACAGCTCCTATCCTGATTTATCCAGCCTGGCTCCAACTAATTAAACATCTGCCTCAACGACTTCCTCTGCAGATTTATCTTCTCCAGTATGCAGCACTGACTGGTGGTTACAGGCTTTTTCCTAACTTGCAGCCATTCCCATGTACTTCTCCCAGCTGGTTATTGGGGCATGTGGCAGGAGAAGATGCAGCACTGCCATTAACCCCCTGTGGGTGCCTGTGGTGGGACAGGTCACCAGGTCCCACAGTCCTGCTGCAGGACAACCACGTCCTCTAGGAAAGGACTCGGGGTCACGACTCAGCTACAACACATCCAGTTACTTCACCACCTGCACTTCCCCTTGACTGGCTCAAATATTATTTTTTAAAAATGGTCAGAGTTCGTATGTCAAAAGCCTTGAGACACTAAGAAAGAACTGCAAGGAAGCTGAAATAGTTTGAACAGTTTGCAATAATTTTATCTAAATAGAGCTAGGCACAGTCAGAATGCTGTTTCTCTTTTTTCAGGCCTCTTTCTATGAAGCAAAGGTTGTAGCCCACTTCTGTCTCCTACTGACCAGTATTTTGCTGCAACAAATAATCTTTACTGGCTGAACAAAGTATTTAGAGAAAACTAGTCTAGTGTTTTAGCCCTGGTGATGCCCTTCCCAACTGTACTACAGGAATTCCTCAATTTTCCCTCACCCAAAGTAGCCGACCCAGGTTTGCATTTTCCTACCAATTTAGGACCAGTCTGAAAAATGTCCTTTAAGTCAGTGGTGAAACCAGATCAGAAAGCAACTGCTTCTACCAGTACTTGAAAACAGCATAAGCTATAATGTAATAAATTTATCTGTCCTGAAAAGGCTGATCCTGGAGGCCCATTGAAGACAGGCAGAAAAGCTCTTTGGCATTTCGGTTTTATTAAACTATTCCAAAAAGTTTGAATAAACACGTTCAGTCTATTTTTGGTTACGACTTTTAAAAATCAGGCCAATTAGCTTTAAAGGAGACATTCCTGAACGAGGAGAGATGCTTCTCCTAAGTTATGTCTTATCTTTTATTCAGAACTTTGACAACCTAATCCACTGGTTAATAATAACCTGAAGCACCCTGGCCCAGGCCTGTGCTGTGCTAATGCTCTGATCTGCAATTCCATTTATCTCTGCATCTCCCAGTGACAGCGAGAGGCACATCCTCTGCAGTGATGGGGGATCTGGTGGTAGCTGAGGAATGATGGCAAAATCTTTTCCTACTCCTGCTCCAGTCTCTCTGTGCCCTCTGTGGTGGCATCCTGAGCTCTCTGTGCCCTCACAGCAATCCCAGCCCGTGGCAGATGGGGACTGGCACAGCCTGTCTGGATCCAGAAGGTCCCCTCTGTGCACACAGCTACAATTGCTGCTGCTTTAAAGATGACAGCAAGATCTTGCTAAGCTCTCCCACCCCCCTAAAGCCTGATAATCCACATTTGGGAGAGGGACGTAATTGGAAATAAGGAAAGGTTAGGATAAGCTAAGTTAATAAAAATTTCTGATACACCCCTATATACCCTGTTCCTGCAAAGGATTCTGAGCAGGAGGGCCAAGGCAGCAGAAGTGAATGCATTAGCTGAAGGAACAAATGCCAGATCCATCCCCTTTCTAAACTGCTGAGCAAAAGTAACAAAGTCAAAGCAGAATCAAATTTCAAATGGACAAAGAATAAAACATCTGTCACACGAAGCAGGGAAGCAGTTTAAAGACTGAGCTAAGTGAATCCTTTAGCAACCTCCCTTCAGGGACAGGAAATCTGACCCCAGGAAATAAATAAAAGTCACCCAAAAAGTGAACAAAAGAGGTGTTTGAAAAAACCCCAACACCATTCATCGCCGCTAACGACTTGTTCATTATGAGTGATGATGGATAAAGACTTCTCACGCTGAGATGAAATCAAGATTTATATGCATTGTTTCCTCTCCCAACTTGTGGGAAGATCATCATCATTTAATTCTATCTCTGCGGCCAGTGATGGGCATCCAGAGAGCTGGTTATCACACGGCGCAGTCAGCTGGCAAGGGCCGCCACTGCCGTTGGCACATCTGGACGGAGGCGCCGCAGCCCAGGGTGAGCGATGGCTCCTGGCCACCCTCCAAATTGCTGCAGCCTGCCGGGGCTCCTCTCCACCCCCAGCACTGCTCCTCTCCACACACACACACCCCCCCCCTTTTTTTTTTTTTTTTTTTTTTTTACGAGAATCAGATTTTCATTGCTCCATTCAATTGCTCTTCTCTGCCATTTTTTACAGCTCTTATCGTTCCCTTGGAATATGGCCTTGAGACAGCTCATCCGTGTCCTTCACTGTGTTATCTCTTCTAACTTTTATTAAAACTTCAGCTCTCATCTGAAGATAGCTAATTAAATCCATGACAGATTATACACGCATTTAAAAACTGCACTGAACTACTTTTTCTAAGGAGAACAGGGTTTATTTTCCTTTCCCATAGTTAAAACTGAGGGTGTATAAGGAGGTTTCATTCATTTACAAAGACAAGATCCTTATCTTTCCCACTATATAGATGGGTTTATATTAAAGTTCCTTCGTTGCGTGACAAGGCTCAGTGCAATTTCTCTCAGTAATTATTTCTTGTTGCTGGAAAGATCTCTCAGCCTTATACTTCTGAAATATATACACTAACATATATGAGAATGCACATCTACCCCCCAGAAAAACATCATTTAAAATAGAAATACAAGCACTGTACATTTTCCCTTCTTGTGTTCATACGCCTTAACTATAACAGCACTATTTTGATAACATTACAGAAAGTAAATTTTTCTTTTTCACTACAAGTAACAATGAATCCTTGAAATTATTTAAAATTGCGCTAAGCATAATTTTCTTACATAAATTAAAAGTATATATGCAAACTCTATCATGGGCTGGACTTGCTGTACTTCTACCCATCATCCCAAATTACCATGAACTGGTCTTGAATGCAAATGGCTTTGTTATCATAAATAAATATTTGCAGGAATGGATATACTGCTCTGCAGCAAACATTATGCAGCTCCTGCACTGTCAGCTTTTGCCAGCATGGAGAACACAGACCTGTGCACAGACCTGTGAGCGGGGCTGGGACACAACCCCCCAAAACCTGAGCAACGTTCACAACAGTTAAAAAGAGGTATAAAATACACTCATGGAGAAAACACCCTGCCCTCTAGAAAATACGATAAATAACCCACCTGAGCCTCTCTGTGATCCCTTCCTTCTCTTTAAGGCCTTTTGTAAGATATCCTTCATGGTGACCTTCATACTGTCCACCTGAATAAGTGAGAATCCATGAGCAGCATTTCTGCAAGACAGATGCACATGCAGTTTTACAAAACAATCATCACTGGCAGCTCCCCGCAGCCCTCGTTAGCTTCAAGCAAAGCACTCGTTAGGCACACGGTTAACGAAGTTGGGCTGTAGAGGGAAGTTAAAAGGAGAAACCAAGCAAGCTGCCTTAGCAAGGCAGACACCAAACCAGCCCAAATGGATTGAGATTCAAGGCAAGGGGTGTAAAGATTTTCCTATAACTTATTGTAAGGATTTTCCTATAACTTATTGTTATTTCTGGTGCTCAGCATTAGAAGTGAAAAATGAGCCAATGTACCTGGGGGGGCTCCTCAGCTCGTGTCTGTGGGGTGTTTTAGAGAACACAGCAGGGAAGCAGTTTGCAGTGGCATTTTCTTTGGTGTCCCACACATAACAAATCGTTAGGGACAAGTGGCAGGACACACCTCAGTGACAGCAGCTTTGCAGCACTACTGAGGTGTTATTTCAGTGCATTGTTTCCAACCTAATGGGGTTTCTTTGGAGATGTTTTTGTGAACACCATGGCACAAAGTCTCCCAGAAAGATCCAAGGCAGTGGGTCCTTGCCCTGGCCATCACCCATGGGAGAGGCCACACAGGGGGAAGGACTGCAAAGAGCATGGGGACAGCTGTGGGGGATTCTGCTGCCAAACACCGAGAGGGGCACCCCTGGGGAAGCAGAGAAGATGACAGTGTAATAGAAGAGACTCTGAATGAGCATATCAGTAAATTTTGCCCCTTAGCCCTCGCAGTCAGTCTCGGCTCATGTCAGTAGATGTCACTGCAGACAGTTCCAGGGAAATCCGAGAGCTGAGGGCTCCCACCGGAGAGATTGCTCTGCATGGAAAAAAATGGTTTGCAAAGCTATTTGGGCAGGAGGAGGAGCCTTGTATCTGGCAACCAGGAATTTTAATCAGGGAGTACAGCTCTATATGAACATCACAGCTGGAATATTTTTAAAAGCAACTGGCAGGCAAAAGCAATCCAAGCAACACAAGTACATCCTGAAAAACAAACCCATATTACATGTCACTCTGAAACACGAATGCTGGGACTAGAGGTTGGAGCTCAGGTCACGTCAGCTGTGGCATCCCCAGCCAGGATGGAGCCCTCACCCCTCACTGCCGTGCTCAGGGCACTAACTGCAGCGTGACATGGGGGCCAGGACCCCCCTGTCTGGGCACGTGCTGGTCACAGCTCGGTGTCCTGCAGGCCACTCGTGCTCTCTGGACCAGCAGCCACGCCTGGGCTCAGGACATGTCCCCCCTGCTGCTGTAAGAGGCTGTTTCCCTCTCCTCGATTGTGCATTGGTCTCATCTGAATTTCATTTTCAATTCCCTTTGTTCCTGGCAAAATGAAACTGCCTAAAAGCCCCAAATTTATGTTCTCCAGACCATTTATTATTTATAACTCTATCTTACTTGTCTTCAAACCAAATAATCCCAACCTTTTCATGCATCTGCTTTTCCCTGTGTTTCTGCTGCGTGTTCAGTGCAGCAGAAGCAGATCTGAGGGAGGGCGTGCCACCACTCTGCAGGTGACACTGCCACCCTGGGAACAGCCCCAGGGCTCAGAGGTTCTGGCTAATGCCTGCAATGAGCAGAGATCTTCCTGACCACTTCCCTGCGGAGAAAATTTCCCCTGAAGCTGCAGTGGAGGCCCATGACCTGCACGAGCACCCCACAACACCTGCCCTTTGCCCAGCAGTGCCCTGGCCAATGCCTCCCTTCCCAAAAGCATCACAGCTTCAGTCCCAACTGACCTGCTGAGCAAGGTTCAGTGGATTCTTTACAGTGAAAAACCTGTTCTACAGTTATAATCACTAAAAGGAAACTACCTTTGTGCTTTTATTTCAACAACACAAGGTTTCTCATTGAAGTGCTACATGAAAAGTCCTCCATGCTGGACCTGATGGCCTCCAGGCCATCACACCTGGTGCTTCCAGGTAATTCATACAATGCTCTGCAATACCTTCAGGAATTTTCCAGAAAACTCCAAGCAAAATACAGGGAAATAAATTAAAATACTCCAGGGAAAAATAAGTCTTCCAAAACCCGCTATGGTCAAAACAACCAGAGTCACAACTGTCCCCTTTTGTACAAAATGCTTTCCAATACTTTTCACCCCAAACAGAGTAGGGCCTGCAGCCCCCTTCCCATGGGCACAGAGTGGCCAGTGGCAGGTGGCCCCAGCTCAGGGCTGCTCACAGGCCCATGGATCAGGAACATCCCAAAAAGGGAAGATTCTCTCTCAGTTCCTGACACTTGGGCTGCTGAAGAGCACAGGCTGCTGTTCCCGGCCGAATCTTTCCATTGAGCAGCTGGCCTGAGAACTGTCAGACTGATTTCCCTGACACTCCATTACTAACCCCTGCCCGAGCCACGGCCATTCTTTGCCTCAGAAGCTGGATCTCATCCCAGAACAATCTTTAAAAGTTTATTTTACTGATCAAAGCAAACTAAGAAAGGCTCTGTGTTTTGCTATATTTAGTGTGTGAGTGAGTGCTTGGCAGCAGCGCTGAGACGCAGAGTGCACCCCGCTTTTGTAAACTCTTGGCTGTTTGCTCTGGAGCAGAGCCAGAGGGGCCAAACCCCATCCTGCTCCCTTCCCTGCCCCGGCTTCCCTCTCACAAGACACCACAGAACCTCAGTACAACATTTCAGCACTCAGCAGCCCCCCACATCTGAGCCGGGGGTGGATTTCAGCCCAGACCAAAGAGCTCCTGCTGTCACCCTGGGGCCAAGCCAGCGAGCCAGAGCACGTTTGCTGTGCCCAGAGGAGAAGTCCTGTGGAATCACAGATAGCTGGGGTGGGAAGCGACCTCTGGAGATCACCCTGTTCAAACAGGCAGGGTCACCCAGAGCAGGGGACATAGGAATGTGGCCAGGTGGGTTTGGGAAGTCTCCAGAGAGGGAGATTCCAGGCCCTCCCTGGGCAGCTGTTCCAGGGCTCTGCCCCTCCTTGGGAAGAAGTTCTTCCTCACGTTGGGGTGGAACTTCCTGTGGTTTAGTTTAAGGTCATTGCTCCTTGTCCTGTCACTGGACATGCTACCAGGGTGTCCCAGAGCAGTGCTCGGCTCCAGATCTTCTGGAACCCCACCAGCTCAGCACAACCCTGCCTCGTGTGAGCACAGCACAGGAGGCTGTGCTGGAGAAACACACACCCACCTCACCTCTCCACTCCACAGCTTGCTCTGCACTGGCCATGGGCATAGCCTGTCCTCACACAGCCCAATCCCAGCACATCCTTAATTGCAATCACATACAATGTGTTCTACCTCACTCTGCTAAGGTGTGATACCTTTATTTTAAATCAACACACTGAAAATAAGACAGAGAAGCAGATGCTGGTCAATCAATTAAAACTGCTGCTGGCAAATTGGAAGCCAAAGAAATTCCTTAGCTTGTATTTTCTGTCATTTTGCAAAAACATACCTGGGTGACAAGGTTAAATCAAGCAAAGGAAATCCCTGGCACTTATCATCCACAGGCATTACTGATAAATTGTGCAGTGGAGGAATAAAGGATTACCTTCTGTATTTTTTCATTACACTTTTCTTTTGTTACAGAATACATAAATCCATTGTGGCACAATGTAATATGTATCATCGTGCTACACCTGTGGACGTTTCATAACGGCTGCCATGTCTGTGCAGTCAGGAATGATAAGTGAACCACCCGTGAATGTTAATGATAGTGATCATTCTGCAGTAACTTGGCTTTCCATCTTCTTTTACAGCCTCTGTGCCGGAGCCAGGGTGGCAAGGTTCAGGAGAGGGAAAGGGAAACAACAGCAGAGGCAGAAGCTACGGCAGGCTCTCCTCGTGGTGCTGAGGTGCCACGGGAACAGGCTGGGTCCCAATTTCTGCCACAAAATAAAACCTACACTGGAAGGACAAAAGGTTTCTGCTCCAAATGAGAACTTTTCGAAAAGCTCCTTTCCAATCTGGAGCAATTTTTTAAATTTTAATTATTTTTTTTTTAAACACGTAAGCGGAATTTATTTTCCCGAAGTGGAATTTATAGCACTTAAAACTCACTGCATAACCAGCTGGCATGGCTAGAAGTGCCTGGGAGTGACTAATAGCAATTTCCACCTGATCAGCACAAAGTCAGAGTTAAGACTCAAAATCCCAGCTGATGCAATGGACTTACCTTAAGCTGGGTAATTTTTAAGATAAAGTGCATAGTGATAGGAACTGGACTAACTAGTGCCAGCCACAATTTTTATTCTGAGCCCAATGACCTGATTTTGTGCATCTCAGGTTGGCCTTGCACAGCTCTGTGCACTGTTGAATTTAACTGGCTGCATTTTGACACCACTCTAACAGTCCTCAGACCTCTATCAAATCTTCTGGTGCCCTCCTACCCCTCCCTCTCCACTATCCTGGGAGCCACATTCTTAATTTTGGACCCACATTAACTGTCTTAAATTTTATATGAATATTCTAAAATGTACTCTGCAGATTACCCACCCCCATGTACAAACCAGGAACAGGCCTTTTGGGGAGTGCTGCTGGAGTCCAAGAAAAAACACATTTCAGGGCTTTGAACTGAATTTGCAAATGCACGATGCAAGTCTGGTATTTTAAAAGGGTTTCAAACCTTAAACTATTGGGTATGGCAGAGGTGCTGCTTTGAAAATTTGTATATAATAGTCAAAGCAATTTAAGTACAATATCAAAACAGAAAAAAAGTGCTACAGAGCAGAGGAACTGGATGCCAAATTTCCTCTGTGTGCCAACTGGCAGCTGAGCCACAGCTCCTCGAAACACCATTAGATGGAGTGTGTTAAGTTCCAATAATAAAATTTCCAAGGGAAAAAGCCCTAATGATGGTACAGATTTATTTTAAGCCTTTCAGGTATAACCTCACCATCTCAAGGAGTCTGTATTTCCATGGATGTGTGCTTTGTTTGCCTTTTCCTGACAAACACCCTGGACAGGAGAGCGGGGCCGTGTGCGAACGCCGTGCCTGATGTTGGACAAAGCTCTGCTTTCCACAGCAGCCACCTTCCAAAAACATAACTCGCTAGACTAATGGGCAGTGAGCAGCCAGAACGACTGCCCTCCGTCTTCTCCTTGTGTAACTTTGCCAGAGTCCTTGGAACTTGCCAAATTCGGTCATGCCTGCTTAGCTTGCTCGACTGATTGTGCCAGAAAAGAAAATAAGACACAGATGTATTTGAGCTCTTTGAGATGCCAGTAAGAGCGACAGCTAATGGCTTCATTTCGACCCTCCCCTACCAGCTGGGCACAGGTGGGGGGATAATGAGGTCCCTCTCCCTAATCAAACTCAATTATTTACTATTCTGTACAGCCACAAAGACATTCACATCCAGCTCGGAATATACTGCACTGCAGGCTACTTCCAGCCACCACCTCTGGGTATTTATAACCAACTCAAGTGGCTCAGAGTTTGCCTTGGCAGGAGTTGAAGTGTATAAAGTTCTGCAAACTGTTTCTGCTCCAACATGTCCTGCAGAAGCGGGGTCCCTGGCGGGGCTCCACGGCGGCCAGCTCGGCACAGCGTCGGAGCGAGCATCCAGCGCGGCCCCAGCACCCAGCTCCTCACAAGCAGCAACATTTTTCAACAGTGATTCAATATTAATAAACATTACAAGTCACAAGGTTGACATGGCAGCAGCTGAGACACTTCAGCACGAGGAGAAAAAAAAAAAAAATGCAAAAAATAAAACCACAATTACATGCACCGGTGGGGTGACAGGGGAGGAAGAAGACATAGAATTTACAACAAATTCCTACAAAAATACGACAGCACGCACATTTAAACTCACAGAGGTAACAACCTTTTGATCAAGTGATGATCAAGTAATTCTTTATCCTAGGGGATACATTAAAAATTCAAATTTAAACCTAACTATTTACACAGTAAGCACAATCCATTTAAAATTAAAATGTGGACACTGGAACCAAACTGACCCTTTCAGAAGAGCACTGCTTATGATGCAGCTGTCCTTTTTCTCCTCAGCAGCACCTTCCCAGCTGGAAGGAAGCTCCTCATATCAGCACAAATGATGGTAAACCAAAAGATTTTGCATTTTTCTGTAGGATCTGCATCTGGACCCTAATCCTGCTCCCAGCTGAAGGCAGAGCTCTGCTGGCCAGGCCGGAACCCTCAAGGTCTCTGTGCTCCCACAGGAGGGGCAGTGCCAGCTCCTCCCAGCCAACATCCAAACCCTGACCCACACCTGGTCCCTGCAGTGAAAACTGAGCCCAGCTCATGCACCCAGTGCAGCACTGGGGGTAGGGAGGGGGCAGCTGGGAAAGGAGACTGTTCCCAGATGAGAAATCAGCAACAATTTAGAGTTGTCTATTGACAGTGACCTCCCCTTCCTCACCACGGCCTCAGTGCAGCACAGTCCAGCATCTCAGCCTTGAATAACTCAGTTGTGAACACTAGGGCCAGAATATTTTATTTCCCAGTGCCCTAATGCAGTGGAACAAAGTGAATGTGGCCGTTGGGAATACACGTGGGATTTCTGACAATGGCTTTCTGTAGGATGCTTTGGAACGTCACTAAGAAATGCAGTGCACAATAAAGAATATAAAAACTAATTAAATAAGCCAGATTTTTAAAAATATGTCTGATTACTCAGAACTACAAGCAGATGTAGTGTTAAGAAATGTAAGTAATGTCCAATAACCAGGAAAACCCTATTAGCATTTTCATTTCAAGAGCTCCAAACATGAAATATTTTTCCCAAGTAAGAAGTGGCTTATGCTCCTGGCATTTTGTTCTAGTAATTAAGGCCTTCTGATGGTTTAAAAGATTTTTCATTCACAAGTAAAGGAAAATAAAAGTCATCAAGCACAGTATATATCCCTACTTCACCGATAAGGACACTGCAAATTCTCCCTGATGTACAAGCCCAGATCTCAGGGGTGGATGGGATGCCCCCCACCACAACTCTCCCGGACTTGGGAGGGGAATGCCCAGTCCTGTTCCAGCTGCTATGCTTGGTTACTGCTCATTTCTCTTCTCAACCACAGCACTATTATTAAACCACACTGCAGCTATTTGTCTATAAAATCACCTTCTTCACTGCAGAGCACCCCCAAGACGTGTGGCCCCCGAATTGTGACAGGCTCAGGAGCAGGGCAGCAGAGGAGGAGGCGGGCAGGGTGTGCCCAGCCAGGCCGTACTCACATGCGCACGAAGAGCGACTGCTTGGCCGCCAGCCCCGGGGACGAGTACTTTTCCACCAGTGCCAGGGTGCTGAAGCCAAACTTGTGGATGGGCTCGTTGGAGTCCAGGGGTGGAAAGTCGGTGTCGACCTCGCCGTCGTCCTCAGCGATGTGCAGGCAGTAGGCGCTGACGTTGTCGCTGCAACAGAGAGCGCTTCAGTCAGCACAGCCTCAGGAGAGGCACCAGGGCCACCTGCACGGCACCAGGGCCTCAAAAGCCACAGGTGACACCCTACAGACCCCAAAGGTCCCAACAGATCTTGCTGCTGTAACCCTGTGGTGACAGAAAAACCCCAAACCTCACAGCAAAGCAGTCTTCGTCCTTAGCTGCTTTACAGGCAAAAACTGACACTGATTAAAATACACCAAAATCTATAAAGGTTTCATGATTCCATAAAGCAGGAAGTAATATTTCTCCATTTGTGAAAATTTATTTGTTTATATGATGACTGCACTTCAGAGCTGAAGGCAAACAAGCGGTGGCTGTGATTTTTCACAGATCAAACAGCTGTGGAAGTTTAGTGTCTGTAGGCTGGAAAAGCAGAGTGCTCTCAGGCAGGTAAGCAGGGTAATGAACTATGGGGAAAGTAAAAAAATCTGTCCAACACAGTAGCAATGATTAGCAGAAAACTTACCTTTACTAGATACCTAAGTTCAGTCACTAAAATCAGTTACAAATTAATAAACACCAACAAGCAGAACTAACACAGAAAGTTGAAACAGATACAATGTGAAAGAAATAAAGAGCTGAGCCTCTTTCTTTCCACAGATGAAAGCCCAGAGGGAAACAACTGTTTATAGCTACCAAACAGGTATTAATCATAATTTCCTAGCATTGAAATCTATTTCAACTGTTACTTCAGTTTAAATTATTGACCTGAAAATAAGTATTCTTTCTGACTGTAAACCTGCCAGCACTCAGGCCTTTCCCCAGCCATGCAGTAAAGCTGGAGGTGCACGTGGCAGCATGTTTCTAAACTCTGCAGTTTAAATTTGGAGTTTTAATTGCATGATTGATGCTTAAATTAATTAATTGTAAAGTGTATGCTAATTGTTTAATTGGTCGCTTGATCTATATAGATCATTTTTTGAATTAAATGAGTTGATTTACAAAGTTTATTGATTGGATGTGACAATGAATTATTTCACTGACTACCTGATTTGCAATTTTCTCAATTAATTCACAAACCTTTGGTTGCAACTGTGCTTTATTGAGAGTGCTTAGTCCAGGTGATCTATAGGCATCTTGTCATGACTAAGACATTTATTATAGAAAACAGGGAATAATGATGCATTGCTGTTAATGTAAGCTGCAAATTTGCTAACCAAAAGTTAATTCACCAACATTCACCACTCTGAATTTTGAAAATTCTGCAAATACTAGTAAAGAAACTTTCTGGCCCTGAACCCTTCCAAGGATGGGGCAGCCACAGCTTCTCTGGGCACCCTGGGCTTCATCCAGGGAACAGCTGCATCCCTATGTCCCATCCAGCTCTGCCCTCTGGCAGTGGGAAGCCATTCCCTGTGTCCTGTCCCTCCCTGCCCTGTCCCCAGTCCCTCTGCAGCTCTCCTGGAGGCCCTTCAGGCCCTGGCAGGGCTCTAATACCCCCTCTCCCATCCTGTCCCCAAAGCAGAGGGGACAGAGCCCCCGGACTTGCTCCAGCAGCTCTACACCCTCCCCATGCTGGAGGTTACAGACCAAGCCCTGCATGCATTTGAGCCACTGAACACCACTGGAAGTCCCCCCAGGCTGTGACACTCCCAGAGTGACCGGTCACCCCATGCACACCTGCCCACAGCTGTGCTCCTGCCTCGCCCTGCTGATTCTCCAGCCCATTCTGTGACAGCCTGGTGTGTACCCACAGCTCTGGCTAAGCACAGTGAGCATCGTCCTTTGCATCCTGAGGCATTTGCATCACTCCCATTAAGGCTGGAGGAACACAGAGACACAGGGCAGCAGGACACGCCCAGCATGGCCCCAAAGCCATCCCAGTGCCACCAGCACCAACACCAGACACAGGGAAACACACAGAGCTGGTTAAATCCCAAAGAACAAAGGGGTTACAAATGCCTTCAGTCATGGACTGGGTTCCTGAACACTGACACAGATTTAGCCACAATGTGTTTAAAAAAAAAAAAAAAAAGTCCAGTGAATAAAATTTTGAACCTCAACAAGGCTGACTGAGATTCAGTTAGGAACTTACAAGTTCAGCACAAAAACTGAGAGATGCAACTGAATTCCTCACTTCTAAAAATAGCAAATGTATTTGAATTGTGCATCTCACTATTAATTTCTTCCTAGAAAGGGATTTTGTTTATTTTTTGCAGGTGGAATCATTCCAGCACATCTGTCAGGGGCTGGCAAGAGAATGGTCTGCTGGGTTACAACCCAAGTTCCTGTGTAAGAGGCCAGGGACAGGGCTGCTAACACTGTCACTGGTTCCTGGAACCAAGGGACTGAATAGAGACAAATACAATACAATTATAATAAAAAGGCAGCCTAATTGAATACAGAATGTTCTCAAAGCTGTCAACTAGTACTCATTCACTTCAGACTCTTACACCTATCTTTTAGAAAAAGGAATTAGGCAGTAATATATTCTTTTCCTAAAGACAGAAGGGGCTGTTTCTTCTAATTATAAAGTCTAAAACCTCCTCATTATTCTCACAGTGTCACTAGCAGGTATAGTTGTCACTCTGCATGCCTTGTATACCCATCTGAGCCATTCTATAGATGTACTTTAGTGTAGTGTCACAGTGATCCCCATTTTGCCTTTTTACACTCTCACCTGACTGAATCAGGAACAAATGGCCAGTGTAGAATGGGCACCCTACATGAGCTCCTTCCTAACTTGGAAATATGAGAATTAGTTTACAGTTAAATCAATCCTTGTTCCAGGACTGGCACTCAGCAATGCTAAAAAAAAGATGATGGAGACATGAGAAATAATAATTAAGAACCTACAAGAAAACAAACTTCTTGGAAACTCAAGGATCTGTAGCTTAATCTGAGCCTTTGTCCCCAGACTCTCAGCAGCTGCTGTGTCTAACACGTGCTCTTGGGAACTCACGCCTCTGTTATTTATTTTATTCTTTCTGCCCTGAGATTTGATTACATTGGACAGCCTCCCTGCTCATGTGCACTTTTTGACACATCATAACATCTTATCCTTCAAGGCAGACAGTGAAATTCATTTCTTCCCACTGCTGCCTTTTGCTGTGGGCAGTGATGGTTCATGGAACACTCCACTCACGGGTGCAGTTCCTTTTGAGGTCTGCTGTGCTCCTGAAAAATATGTGTGTGCCCAAAGACTGACATCAGTGGCGTCTAACTCGTTAAAAAAGAACCTAATCATACACAAAGGACACTTCTCTGAACTTGTGATATAATGAACAGAAATTATTAACAGCAAATGAAAGGGCACCATCTGTGAATGATTTTATATTTCTTCTCCAGAACAAAAAAAGGACAAATCAAACCCAAGTGTTTAATCTCAGAAAGATCTCACCTGTCTGTTGAGAAGAGCTAAGGGATAAACCTATATCCAAAGAAAGAATATCCATGGAAGTGTTTTCAAGAGGGGCTGCTTTCCTGCATGCTCTGTCTATGGGACAGAAATCAGCAAATCCAAACAGCCCAAGTGACCTCACTCTCATTGCCCCCACAACCGTGCTACAATAGTAGCTAAGACTGCTGAGCCCTCCAGGGCTCCTGAAAATGCTGAAAGGGTGAGCTGCAAAATGCAGGATCAAAAAAGCCCCCACCACATTCATTCAATATTCCAGGAACAATAAAAAAGTGAAATTTGGCTCATACAGAAAAAAACCCAAACAAAACTATTAACCTCCTTTGCACCAGGGACACCCCTGCCAGTAACTGCTACTGACAACTCTGTAATAAACCACCCCAAGTTCTTACTTTATGTTCTATGGCCCAGCAAAACCAGAAGGATTTTACACAACTGTCCTAAAATGAAAGCTGCTCAGGTGAGCTGTTCTGAAGAACCTTTTTATGCATTTCATGTCACCTGCCAGGAAAAAGGAACAGCTCTTACTAAACACCAGCAGTGTTCCAGCATAGCAAAGGGACTTCCAGGAGTTCTGGACTTTATCTGACATCTTGTGATCTCAGCCATGAAGAACACTACCAAAAAATAGATGGGACATGAAATAACAAATGCCTCTGTGACACCAAAAGAGATAAAGTTTGCATTAATTTTACATAGTTTTGAAATGATGATTCATTTACAGACCCAAGCCTTCCTGTTGATCATTTCCCAGCACACAGCAGTTAATTGAAAGAGAAATGGCTGGAGGTGCACGAGTGCTGCTCGGAGGGAAATACTGATAAATGTGAAGGTGCTAAGATTCATATATCCAAACACTGACATAGAAATCCATTTCAGTACACAAAAAGGCTGCAAGAGGAGAAATTTAGAGGTCAAGAGGTAGTAAGGAAAGAGCATTACTTCAGCTTGGGTTCCCGTCCCTCACTTGTATATTGCCAGCAGATGAGCCCGATCAGGTCGTGCACCTTGGCGTTGGCGATGGTCACCACGGTCATGGGCTGCAGCTTGTCTTGGCTTGTGTGCAGTGGGAGGTAGACATCAATTTTTTTGGTTGCTGTTGTACCAACGTGGCCCTGTTGAGGAAATAGATTTCATTAGAATGCATAAAAAAACGTGTGACAGGGTTTATAGAAAATCTGGGTGATGGAGTTCTGTTCAGCAGGAAAAGTAAAATATGCTGCTATGGCTTAAAATTGGAAGAAGATTGAACATTTAAATTCCAGTTCTTTCCCTGCTGTTTATCTGTAAAAAGGACATGAAATATCTGGACATGATTTCACAGATTTCCATAAAGAGCCTGAACTTTGCTGCAGGATCCCATGCTCCTGCAGAATCCAAAAAATTGGACACTGAATTATATGTGGGATGGGGAGGAAGAGGGACCCAACGAACCAGCCTAAGACTTCTGATGTGCACTGCCCTTGTTTCTGCATTTCTGCTCTCTTCTGCACTTCTTCCCCACTACCTGAGGAGCCCCCAGCCCCCCAGAGGGGGTACAGATACCCACTCACCAAGGCTTGGCCTTGGCTTGCCAAGAGAAGAACAAAATCACACACACAGCTGAGCCACTGAAGTGTTCTGTTTGAAGACATAAAAAAGAATCAACTAATGTTGGGGTTTATTGGAACTTACTGGATGAAAAGAGTCCATTTGGTGCCCTGGAGATTGACAATTAAATAAACCATAAACCACACAGCAATACAGAGATGTACGAAGTTTGCATTACAAGAAAAGAATGTTTAATCCATTGTAGGTAGGACTGCAGCTTTCACACAGAAATCTTTCAAACAAAAGATTGCACATCCTGATCCCATCTTCCAAAGCACTCAAAGTAACTCTGTATCTCCATCTCTCTCCATACTACAAGGGCCTTGAGAAGAGAAAGGGTTTTTTTAATTAATCACTTGGAATTCTAAGTCACAGAATAAAAGGATTCAATGCTGTAAATCTATAATGAGAGCATAAAACAGGGAATTAAATGCCATGTGCTAATTTCAATATATTGTTAAAAACCATTTGATCCTTCAGTGTGATTATAAATTAGAGAAGTAATAGGAATTTAAAGATTAAAGTTATTCATAGTGGCATAGCTAAAAGTATTATTAAAATCCATCCCAACATAATAAATTTGTTTTTTAAGAAAGCATTTTTATAGAACAGATACCTCCTCTTCCCATATTTTTAGGGTAAGAAGAAACTGGGTTTGCTCATTTAAAGGAGGGGTTTGCAACAGAACTTGGGACATTCCTTCACTTTGGATAAATATGAACAACCTTTGTTTGAGCTCACGTGCCTGGGACCCTCTGAGACACCACCGACAAACTCACAAAATCATGAACACAACAGAGCTACAGCTGGTAAAAACCACAAGGGTGGGTTTCCTTCTCTCCATCTCTCTTGCTTTTCTACTTTCACTACTTGTTTTTAAAGGGAAATAACCAGGTACCAGGTGACAAATCACCTGTCTGTGCCCAGGTGCAGACACCAGGGCACGTGAGGCCCAGGAGTTGGTGACGTTGTGGCCATGGCCAGAGACATCCCAGAGCTGAGGCTGCTTTGGCAAGAGAAGGAGAAAACAGCAGTTACAGGAAATTAATGTGGCTCCTTGGCACGCCAAGTCAGTTACATATATAAATCCAAGGAGGGCAGGACTGTAAGTAATGCTGGGTGCTGATAATGGAAACCCCAAGAAAAATGGACATGCAGAAGTGGGAGTTGATGCCAAGGTTACAATTGATACACCCAGCACCAAGCCAGGGAAGGGACAAACGAGCCAGGGGCTGGGACTGACAACCAAAAAGACCAGATTATCCATCAACCACTGCATGAACAGTGTGAGCTCATAACCCAAACCCAGGAATTTATAAAATCACCCCATTCAGGGACCCTGGGCTGCAGCTATCACAAACCTGACAGTCACACTCCTGGGGCTCCTCTCACACCACAGTGGGGCTCTGTCTTGCCCCGCTCCATGACTTGATGTTTGCTGGTTTTTAACTAAACCTTTCTTAGTTCTTCCCCATCTCTAAATCTCCTCTACCTCCTCCAGCCTATTTTTACTATTTTTCTTGCCCAAACTCCCTCCACTACAGCTATCCTGTTCTCCTACCCACAAACACTCAGTCTGAACATCAAAATGACAGGTGACTTAAACCAGGTAAAACTCAGACACCTCTGAGGATTCCAACTGCTCTGTGAGCATGAGGAGCAATCCCAACAACAGTAGGACTGGGAAATGGCTCAAAGCACTGCTGTTATACTCAAGATCTTTAAAAAAGTCAGAGAAATAGTTTTATCAATTAAAGGTCTGTAAAGCTGATGGCCATGAGGTATTAGAGAGGCTGAAACCTGAAGCCAATTAGATTTTCTAATAGTAAAGAGAACAACCATTGTCACACTGAGTAGGAAATGTTTGTATAAACCCGTGGGTCAGGGCTGAGACTGATCAGTCCCACGTCAAGGGGGTCTGGAAGAAAACTCCACTGTGTTTATTGCAAATTGGTATTTGCTCAGAACCACATTATAAATCCAACCCCTCAGGTCCCTGTCTGTGGGACAGAATGAATCCATACCCTCAGCCCATCCTGTAAAATATTAATTGTGCAGGAAGTCCCCGAGAGCTCAATTACTGCTCTGCTCAGAGCCCATGGGGCGAGGGCTGGACGTGGTGGGACTGGGCACAGGGACACAGTGACCAGTCTGTGGCCAGGGGTCAGCCCCAGCCACGCTGGACACCACCACTGACAACTCCTGGAGTCTCCTCTCCAGCAGGAATCACTCAGAAACAGACCACAGGCATTACTGGAACCACAATTACTTCTTGCTCCCAAATAAAAGCTGTATTCCAAGTGGAAATGCTGAGGAAACCCAAAGATAAAGGACAATTACTGATATTCAAAGAGGCAGCATCAAACTTTATTAATAGATCTTGTATAAAATTCAATGGAAAATCTATTCAGGGCCAGGGGCCTTACCATTTGGAGTTTCCTTAATAGCCTCCAATAAATCTGGGAAGCATAAAGGGGCTGTTAAATTAACATTTTCCTGATCTGTCACCTGTGGCACAGTTAATTTGTCAAAAAATTCTTTTAGCTTGTCACTGGACACTGTATATTCTGACAAATGAAGTCTGGAATAAAATTGACAAAATATCTCGTTAATTTTCTAGGAAATCACAAATCTGATTCCATTAAGCTTTTATTGTTAGAAATGTTATATCCCACCAATCCTTTAAGAAAGTGAGGAGTAACTGGATACACTGAAAATGTACAATAAATCATAGAAAATTTTCTTACTGTTTTTATTAATGGTGCTCTCCTACAGTATATCAATTTAAAAAAAAAATATTTTAAATCTATCAGTTTTTCCAATATAAGATGTCTTTCCAAGACTTAAAATCAAATTTTAGTCAAAGTCCATGAGGGAATGCACCCCTCCCTCCAATAGCAGATGATGTGTACCTTCAGTAGGTGAGGGGTGGCCACTGACCTGACATGGGACATTGGGGAGAGCTTCTCCATCCCAGGACAACTCAGCCCTAAAAGGTGCTGCAGCACCTGCAAAATGGGGAGCTGTGGCACAGTCAGGTGCACAGCGTCCTTCTCACTCCTGCTTTGCTTCACTGCACACCACGACACAAAATTAAAACAAAGTCCATAAACATTTCCAAGAGAAAAGTGACTGATTTTCAACACTGACAATTTACTGCCTCTTCCTGCACAATGGAGCTCTGTGACTAAATGTTATATCACTTTAAGATTAGATGTTCTAATGATATAATGCAAAGATTTTACTGAATCATTATTTAGTGGGAGTCATAAAAACCTCTTAAAATTAATCTTTCATGCACATCTAGCTTACCCAAAGTTAGCATTTAATTAGATGGCCTTGGCACGAATGAGCTTACTACTTTATTTGCTCAATCAGTATATGTCTCTTCAGTAATTATAATTAATTCAAGTCATTGACTCACCTCCCAGCAAACAACGCTAAACACTGCACAAAATGGAAACAAATGCTTCTCCCTTCCCAAATGCAAAATGTCTTCTCACTTTTAAACTCGGTGAAATGTTTTTTGGTTTAGGTGACAGGGTGTTGAATATACTCTGTGATCCAGCAATCACCTCCACAATATAACTTACTCGTTTATGTATTTAACTGACACACAGAAAACACTTGAAGGGGAAAAGTGGAAATACAATAACTCAGCATTTACAACACACAAAAAGTTCTAACAGATCAGAGCACAGATGTTTTTGGCAATATAAGGGACAATATTTTTCTTTTTTCTTTCCTTCTCCAACCCACCATGCTATTCCCTACCATGGCAAAATGGGAGTGGGGTTTATTTCATCAGGTGGTGACACCAGCATTGGAGTGTTTCATTCCTTTGGGCACTTGGTTCCTTCTGTTACTCTTAAACCACGTGTGGAGGACACTCAGCGAGGCTGGGGTGCAACCCCAGCACACTGCCAGCTCTGCAGTGAAGCCTCAATGAAGCCTCAAAGTTGTTCCCTTCTGAGGAGAGGATTCTCCTTTGTATCACCCCAGCTTGTGCTGCAGAGTTAGCAGATCACGATGTAAAACTCCATTAACATCATTAAATACTTAATTTATCTTATTCGCACTGTCACTATTCATAAAAATTTAACCCAGTAATTTCCTGTTATCCAAAGCATAACAAAGTATGAATATTTAACTCCAAGGTAAATAACACACTATTATTTTTTATTCTAAATTGTTGACTTCACTTAGCATGCCTGCTCTGCACGGCACCACGCGATTTGTCAATTAAAGGTCCAGATGTTTCGCAGGCTGCAGAGGCAGCAGCAGCTCTGAGCAATGCGTCCTCTGCATTGCAATGATCACTACAACCCCAGCTCCAGGCTGCATTAACATGCTCATGTTTTATTCCAGCCCCCTCCTAATGTACCAGTTAATTATACAACACACAGCTGAGAAACATCACCTCCGAGCTGGACAGTTTCCTTCCACGCTTCCACCTGAACACGCCTTTACACGTACCTCAAAACCAGGATTTACAGAAATAACCACACAAACAAGCACCCAAATCGCTGCCTGCCCTTGCTTGGCATTCACTCCCACAATTAATAAAATTATGCAAGTCCTGAGCAAAGAATAAGATGCATAATGCTGGTAACAGCACGTTTCAATTATAGTAACACGCATTCATTTATACAACTCTCTATGAATTAAAATCTGGTTTACTTGGAGTGCTATTAATATGAATTCTTAACACTGCTTTTTTTCCTGACAAATGCTACATGGAGGGAGGGAGAAGCCTCAGGTCCATCCCTGTTGCAGCCCAGGCTGTGTTTATGCCCATGTAGGTGTCAGATTTAGGACAAATGGCCTTGTCCATCCCTCCCCTGCCACACCCCCATGGCATTTTGCCCCATGCTGGCTCCCTCTCCGCATGCCCAAGCAAACACAGAGGGTGGGATGTCCCACCAGCTGTGTGGCACCAGCTCACCCTGCCCCTGCAGCCCTGGGCTGCTCAGCTCCCACAGTTCTAGTGAGGGATAAACCACACGTTTAGATTGATCCAAGTGGAGTTGCTCCAGCTGCAGCAGAAATGCATTCATTACCCCAAACCATCATCGAATTCCTTCTAGTGAGGAGAAAGAACAGCCTCTTTAGAAGAATTATATATATTTTAGTTAGTAATAAACATTACAATTTAATACTGAGGAATAGAGTTATTCTTTGTAATAACAAAATGCAACCAAAACTTATAATTAAAACTACACCATAAACATTATTTGTGAGTTAAGGAACACGCCACGATCTATTTTAACGAACAGATGCTCTAA
>VZUI01087534.1:0-13916 GCA_013401135.1 Cettia cetti | reverse complement strand
GCATCCAGCAGCTCCACACCGCCTGGCTTTGGGAGTTTTGCAGCTCCCGCCGGCAGAGACCACGTGTGCCCCGCAGGCCTGGACACATTTAACTCTTTCTCGCCGGCAGGTAACTTTCAGGCATTGGCTTTCCCGGAGTGAAGAAAAGACAAAATGATCGAACCATGAAGAGAGGGAGATGAGACTGAGTCAGCAAAGAAAGACTGAAAAGCCTATTTTGAGGTAAAAGAAGAGGAGTGGCCTAATGTGGCTGGACATTTCGAGTAATTACTGGAGAATGGAATATTTTTTCCTGTAACATATAGATGCTGTTTAGAGGGGATGTAAAGTGCTAGTATAAGTGATATGAAACTCCTTTTTTTTTTTTTTTTTTGTGTTCCTAAGGGAAAAAAAAAAAGATTTTTAGTTTTGAGATGATTTGGAAACAGAAAAAAAGAAAGAGAATCTTTGTTTAATAATAGAGGAGGCATTCTTAAACAGTACCCCTAAAAAGCAGATTATGACCAATGTGCAGTGTTGGAAAAGCTGCTAAGCTGGGTAGGATTTCACAGTTTTCAGAGGCTCCTTTGAGGTCGCTGCAGATGTGTGTTGTGGAAGCCACCAGAGGACTACTTCTCGTGTGACCATATCTTCCTGAGACTCAGAGAGACTCATTCCTAAAAGAACTGATGAAAGATTCTTTGAATAGTAAAACTGACTGAAGTTACAGGTTTTGTCTTTTCATGCTGTGTGTAGGAATGTGAATACTCGTGGGGAGAGAGAAGGATGGTCTCAAAGTTTCATTTGTTGTTTATTTGGTATTTTCTTATTTTCTTCTTTCTTAAAGTGTGTAAATAAATTATCTTTTGTAATTTTAAGGTGAGCGTGTTTTGCTTTTTTGAGTTCTCCTAGTCATATATAAAATTGCAAACACTAAACTATCACAATGGTGTAGTTGTAAAAAAACTTGAAAGGCACATCCCTCACCTGGTGTGAAGATTAATTAGAAATATAACAAAACTGCCATAAACACTTAAAGCTATTAGGTTACGGCATCACTGAAGAAAAACGTACTCCAAGCAGATTGTATTCAAAATTTATTATTAAATAAAGGAAAAAACCCAAGACAATTATTTTAAATAAACATGGTGTATTATTCTACACAGCTGTAGATGAACATAACTTTACATCAGCTGTTTATAACTTTTAAAAGTTCTGTTGCAGCATTGTCTACAACATTTGACACTGTTGGTTTCCATTTCATCATCAACCAAACAATACCCAAATTAAACCATTTGCTTAAGTGAAGCTTTGTTTTTCATAGCCAAAGATGGCTCTACTAATACCAAAGCACCTGTGAAACAATTATCCCCACCTAGTTTTTTAAACGGAAGTCTGTTCAGCCATTTTTTTTTTTTTTGGTTCTGCTCCATTGCCTGCATAGAAATCAGCACAAAGCTAAGTAGCAAGCTAAGCTTCACTTTAGCGGTGCAATGAATGGCATCAAACTTCATGAAACAAATGAAGATACAAACATTGTCAGTAAAATTGAACTATGTCAAATACAATATTAATAAAAGAATGTTTTTGTGGGTCACAACTAGACTATGTTTCAGTGTAAAAAACTTTCTTCAGGAAAAGTGATTCTTCCTGATTCACATGAAAAGAATAAATCATGCATCACAAGCCTTTGTTCAAACAGAAATGCCCATTAAAAAAGTTCCATGTTACCATAAGGCAAAAGATATATTAAGGTGGATGAAGCATCTTGGCCCAGAGTATGTTTTACAACAAATACCTACACATTACACTTGTGTAGCATATGATGGGTAAGAGATTGGCTCAGTAAGGTAAAAAGTCTATTTTTATAAATACATGTCATTATTGCTAATATGCTACACATCATCATCCAACTTTTAAAGCTGCTTTGTTGACATAACCTTGTAATTAGCAGTTCACCTTCATGGTGACAATATGCTATTCCATATGACAAGAAGTAAAGCAGCATAAATACAATTATGAAAACGAAGGGCTTATGCAACAGTCTTCTCTAGCTTTGCTGTGTTTTTTTTTAATTAAAACATGTTCAAAGAAAACAAGTCCAGTTCACCACAAACTAGGAAATTTCACAATGAGGTTGAAAACCAAGTTACAGGAAACAGAGAGGAAAACCATGGCATGCATTATACTAGTCCTTTTAGTCATACCACTGGAATACAAAAGTCCAATTTAAAGGCTAGACTAACAGGCAAACAGCCAAGAGTAAACTTAGTTTGATATCTAAATTAAGACTACAGCTTTAATCAGTAACAGCAAACTCACCCGGCCCTTTAATATATTCACAATATCTACTGCAATTGAATACTTAATTACGACTAGTATAGGTATGTATGTTCACTTTACAAAGATATTAAATACCTGCATCATGAAATTACATTCTTAAGACATTGTGTAAGAAAATAGCTCATGTGTGAAATGTTTCTGAAATGTATTTCTGCTCCCTTCTACTCCCTACAATGTCCCACACACACACACCCAACACCCCCCACCCCCCACCAAGAAAGCATTCACTCACAGGGAAAAACAAACACCCCTTAAAAAAGGATGGAAGTACTGAGGGGATCACCTTGGCTAGTTACAGCACAGTGCTTAACGAGGTTCAAGACAGAACCAGATCAGACTTGGCCAAAAGATGTCCATAATACATGCCAGTAAACACTTCAACTCATTCTTAGCAAACTCAGTCCACTTTTGGTTACTGCAATGATTAAAATAATCCCTATATACATATAAACATAACACTACAGATTTACTTTAGTAAGTTTTTGCAAAGCAGTTTAGTCTTTCTATTCATGTTCTGCAGCAACTACAAGAGGTAGGCATAAAACATTTCAGAGCTTCTTTCCCAAGGTCCCATTACTAGCTCAATTTAGTGGGATAAAACAAAAATCAGCTGTACCTCTGTGATTTTACTAGGTACAGCCTTGTGCAACCCAGCTGGAAAATAGCTGTGTGAACCCTAGATCTGCCAGTCTAGCACACCAAGGAGTAAGAAGCTGTTCATATCCTGGAGGATATTTTTTAAAAAAAAACGTCTACTGCAGAGCATTTAAATAGAAAGCAGATGTCAGGACCAATTCACCCTATTTTTATTTGTACATAGAAGGAAGGTACCATTTGGCCAATACTACAGATGTATTTTCACAGATGCAAGTGCCATGCAAAAATAAAGTGAAGAACAGATACCAAACATACAAGTAATAAAACTACTGAAGGTAGATTTTCTTGGAAGTATATAAACAACTTATAATACTTTTCTTTCCCCATTCTCTTTTTGACATTCACAGTTACAAATGTGTGGCTATACATCAATAATTTCTTCTGCAGTGCCTCCACAACGTAATCTGTAGCGCCCTGTTCTCCAGCTAATTGTGGGGTCCCACAAAGCAGATAGGAAAATATAAATTGTCATGGATTCTCTGATGAACCAAGCTACTGCATAATCAAGTTTTGAAAAACACAGAGCACCACCCTAGAAAAAAATAAAAAACAAGGTATTTAATCATACAGATAACTCAAGAGAACTTTGAAAGAAATTTAAAACATTTCAAAAATGTTTTATAAAGCATACTATGCAGATTTACATATCAATAGCATCCTTCATTAAAACTCAATAGTATTTTCTTGTTCAAGATACAACTACCCATATTAAATATTTTCTACAGCATTAGAAGAAAAAATGCTGTTCTCATTTGTGGCACCTTTCTATATTAAAAGTTTTACGAGGCCTTGGAAGTAGGTTACAGCTGTTGTCCTTGCCCATTGTTAACAAAATGAAGTGAAAAATGTACGCATGAGTACACATACACCTCAAAAATATTAGACAAAGGGATGATTAAAATAAAATAAAATAATAAACCCCCCCAAAATAAAATCCCACAAAGCTTCTATTCTTGTACTGTCAAAAGAGCCTAAAATTTCTGCATATGCCCATGTGAAGCAGATTTGAAACATGAATATTAATTAATGGGACAGATAAACTTTCAGAATCTAATCAGAGGCAAGTGCAGAATTCTGAAGAATAGAGAATTATAGCCAAAACCACTTCCTTCTTTTCATGATACTATAACTGAAGCTGACAGACTGAGAAGTAACAGGATTGGACCTGTTACTTCCTGCATGTCAAGAGAATTATGGTTGTAATAAAGCTTAGTTTTTTGCTGAAGTCAGTGGTAGTAGTAATTTTAGTAACCTCCTGGAAAATAAAATTCCATACCTGGACACCTTTTAGTTGAATGTAGTCAAATATAAACCATGCCAAGCAGTGACACATGAAAAATACCATTATATCCCATCCAAAAACATGATGAGCTGCCCATCCAATAACTAGACTGGCAACGAAGCACTCTGAGATTGGCTCACAAATTATTGTGGCAGGCAACATATTAATTCGTAGTTTGGCCCACCTAGAAAAGACAAACAAATCAGTTTCGACTTTGCATTATTAATAACCTCCTCCTCCCCCACTTCACCAAATGAGCTATCGTGGTATTTCTAAAATGCTAATCTCATTTAATTAACACCTCCAAATAAAATACTGCCAAAAAAACCTCCCTTTCAAAGATGCTATGGACAGCATTTAAAAGGTACTAAGGACGGGAATTTAATTTTTTTTTTTAATACTTGTAACAGTCATTCTTCTGTGAAAAGTAAGTGCCTCTCTCCCAGCACTAACAAAGAAGCATGCATCAAGCTGTGTGCTCAACTTTAGCACACTGGGCATTAGATCAAATTAGCTGGGAAAACGTACTCCTTCTCATTATCAGGTTGCCCTCATCAGAAGAGGGGGGCAGGGATGGGTGGGAGAGGAAGTAAAGATCAAAATCTTACCTGATCATTCTGGACTGAAACTGAGAAATAGAATATGAACCAGAGTTTTGCATTGCAACTTGTGTGGCCATTGCAAATTTCCAGCCCCTGAACAAGGAATTTGTTATTATAAAAATGTGAAAATAAGAGATGCAAAAAGCAATTAGATAACAAACACACAAGAATTTTATTAGGCTTCAATGTTTCTTTGGCATATGTGCCCTATTATTACAATGGGTAAAGGTACTCAAAAAAACTGTTTTGTCCAGACTGACTCTTATTTGAAAAAACCAAATACTTAAACCAAGTTCTGAAATCTTTCTCTAAAGGAATTGACAATGATATGACTTAATTATTGCTACAAGACTTGTACTGATAGGAGAAAGCACACGTCCTTAACATGTTTGTTATATATATACACGAAGCTGACATGAACACCTATACTTAGAGTATGTGCCATGTTTGAAAAAAAAAACAAAAAACAAAAAGCAAACAAAAATAAAGATTTAAACTAAACCTAAAGCAATAAGCTTACTTCAGAGTCATCTTACCGGTCAGCTATAGCTTTGGCCATAAAGTAATCTTCAGCAATATACTGTGCAAAAGCTATCAGTCCTCCAGCTTGGTCCAAGACATCCTTTCTCATCAAGCATGACATCCCTGTTACACACTTAAAGCCAGTTAAGTTGGCTGAAATATATGACCTTGGATGTGAAGTTCCAAAATAGACCTGTTGAAAGAACAGAAGGCACTCTGGATGTAAGTACTACACTGCCAACTTTTTCCTCTGAAAATATATGGAGGGTAAAAAACACTAAATGTGGCCATTTTTGATGGTGTATTCAGAAAAACCTTTAGTACCATTCAAAAAAACCTAGTGTATAACCAAATCTGAAGAAACGATTGGTGACACTGACTGTGTTTCTGCAAATCTATACGCAGGTTTTAAATCCATATGTTGAACTACTGCACTTCATTTTGTATTTAATTTCTAATTTACTGAGGTTTTTCTCAGGGAATATATGCATTAAAAATACATTAAGTAACAAACTAATGGCTAAGATTAATATATTATGCAGTGATAACTGACAGGTATGTTCTCTTTCCTCTTGTGAAACCTAACTGCATTCCTGCATACATGTTCTTAGAAACTTACTATATGATTCTATGGAAGCACGGGAAACTTGTTTACTTAGCACACTTGTAAACAAAAATAGTGAAGAAAAAAATCAAGATTGCAAGCAAATCTTTTTACAAGATTCAGTAACTTAAGACTAGGAATGACCTACAAAACAGAGGGAATGAGTGCTAGTGCCTTTCACTATTATTTAGTGTAGACTGCCTTCACGCTGGTACTCACTCATTCAAGAAAAGGCATGCTCATCTTGCAGTATACTGGATCAGCCGGCAAAAAGCTCTTCCAGGAATACAGAAGCAAAAGTTGTAGTTCTTGCTTCAACAAATAGCAGTACTAGGAAATTTGTGCTACAGGTCTGTTTTTCTCTTGTAAGAGAAAATTCATACTTTGTATCATAAAAATAAAGGAAAAAAAGTAAGGGAAAAAAATCAGCACAAAAGCATCACTCATTAAGAGCAACGAGTACTAATTTTCACTGCACTTTGATCTCTCACATTTCTGTCTCTCAGTTAGCTTGGGGTCAAAATGTCTTATACAGCTCTAAATAAAAATTAAATTACATGCCTTGAGACACAAACAACAAAAAAAGCAAACTCAACCTTCTACCAAAAAGAACTTACTGAGAAAGAGGAAAGGGGAGAATAGGACAGAATGAGTAATATAAAGATGGTGAAAAGGAATCAACTTTTCACTTTCTCTTTCACTACAATTATGAAACATGAAACAGCGCTACAGAACAAGAGGCAGAGTAAACCAGATATAGATTCTGTAACAAATAGATCTATGCAACTTCCTCGTAAAGACAATTATAAGTGTTAAAAAATTACATGCACTCATAAAAAGAATGGAAAAGTTCACTTAAGAAATCTGTTCTTACTAAAATACTATTATATTAAGGATTAGTAAATATACAAGTCTGCTTCCTGGTCAGGTAGTCTCTCATCTGAAAATTACTGAACACTGAGGCAGTATTACAAGAAAATAGGATATAAACCTTGCTTTTGTTTTACCTCCCTCAAAGACTCTGCTTGTAAATACTGCTGGAAGTAAGATACTGCATGAGCTGGACTTAACTTTAACTTTTCATGGCCATTCTTGGATGCCTTTTCAGATATCAAAATAGAATTAATTAGTCCTTTCTGACTAAGCACTAGAAAGCACTCAGTTCAATTGTTCAGTTTTTTAATAGTTTTAAATATAAAATCCAAAATATGTATCCTGTAATCTTTGTTGTCCATAGTGTAAAGTTATATAATGAATCAACAGACAGCACTACAGAGGAATTTTGGAGCATTTAGAAGTTGTTCTAATTACCCTGAGTTTGAAGTGTGACTGCAGCGAAAAATAAACATTTCCTCACTCACAAAGTACAAGAGGCACAATACAGCTTGGACTCCACAAGGTTTTGCAAGCAAAAAAAACCCAAAAACCAAAACCAAAACCAAAAACAAAATCCCCCCCACAACACCGTACTCACCTGTTCAAGGGTAGCAGCAAAACCCTGTCTGTCTGCAACATAGGGAAGCCCATGGACCAAGCCCACTTTTTCAGTCATTTGATTGGCCATATCTGTCAGTGTGTCTGGTGTTACTAAGCGACAAATGAAAAAATGACACTTGATGGAGCAATTCATTAGCAGAGTACTGCAGCAAGACGGTAATTCTCATTCATTGCCTGTATCAAGAGCACATATGCTTTGATGCATACTATCTTATATGAAGTTTCAGAAAAATAATATTAGTGATTAACAGTTATTATGATTAACTAAAAATAAAATGGAAACAGTCTGAATAGTGTTTTTAAAGGTCTTTTCTCCTTTAATTAGAGGTTAATCATTTATTCCACAACATTTTTTCAGTCTCTTAACTTTAATTTAATTAAATTAAAGTTGTGCTTGTACTCTCAGTTAAAACAGTCTAGAAAATCTGCTTGCTTGCAGTGAATAAGCACAGTTTAACAGTTAGCACATACACACCTACCTCTGATTCCACTATCACAGATCCATATGAGATCATATTTGGCAACTTCATAGCCAGGCATTAAGTTATTAATCTTGGGGTTAATGCCAACCTTCTTACCGCCTGAAAAATATCAAACATTATACAAAATTAATGTACGGGGAGTTTTTGGAATTGAGATTCAATACCCAAAATATTGAAATATATGAACTGAAGAAGAATAAGTGTTTACCCACCAATTCCTAAAGTCCACTTTTATACAAAATATTTACATTTTAAGTATACCTTAAATTCTGTATTTTATAATTGGAAAAATAAAAGGAAAAAATATTCAAATGTTTCTTAAAATGGCAGGGTAGGAAGATTAATGTAATTAACGGAGCAGTAGAACTATAAAGCTTATTGCTACATTCTTGTAAGGTAAACATTATTCATCTGTTATTTTTAAGACTATGGATTATGAAGATTGTATTCTGCAGTAATTTCAGCAGAAAAATAAAAAAGGAGCAGAACAAAGCAAGACACACCCTTTTATATCCAGCTGACAGACATAGTCAAGTTTGTTTTATATCAGAAAAAAAATCTGAACTACATTTTACTACCTTGTTCTAATACCACTTTCCTCCACCAATTCAAATATAAAGTGAATAAAGAGCCATACAGTCTAAACAGATGAAAAAGGACTGTTGGAGGACCTCAAGCTCAAATACAGACACAACTCTGAGTCACTTCCTGCACATTTAGTTCAGTGCAAAGACAGGATTTAGACTGTTGTTTTAAAATTAGGAGGCAAAATTGCAGGGGGTTACTGAAATTACTCTTCCTAAAGTTTTCTTGGACTGACGTCACAGACTGTGACTACAAACTTACTTTTTACCGCAAAGTGGTAATTAAGCTACAGAAGCAATATGGGCTGAACAAGACAACTATTTATTTCTTTAAGTCCATATACATATAGAGTCTTCAATTCCATATAGAATACTCTATATGGAAAACCTATCATTTTAAAAGTCAGAAAGGCTGAAAACCTATCATTTTACAAGTCAGAGTCCCACCTTCAAGTTGTACTGCTTACCTATAAACAGTCTAGCATCAACATTTGGATATTTGCCAAGGAGCTTTTTGCACACATCAATAGCTGGATCATCATGATCTTGTACACAGAGTAGTACTTCATACTAGTAAAAACAAAAATGTATACACTCACATATATATTTACATACATACAGCTAATATCCATATGGTCTACAAAATAAAGCTTAATAGTGTAGTAAGCTAGAAAAATAAAGAGTGCTGTTACAGAATTAAAAACAAAGGGGTTGTTTTACAGCTAAATGACTCTAGTTTTTTAATGCACAGCCCAGTACTTGCGAAAAAAGAACTAAGGCTGTATCTCAATGAACTCTTTTACTGATGAACATTACTTTTGCTGTTTTTGAAGGGTTTCTATTAGTCATGAAATAAGATGTTCTGGTAAACAGGGTAAATTTTTTGTTTCCACTTCCATTTTTGATCACATGCAAATCTTAAATCCAATATTATAGTCAATGAAATGACAGCACCTGAAAAATTAAAGAATGAGGTTATGACACACTATGACTGTATAACTCTGAACTACATCTTCCATTCCTTTGCTTTTATAGATAAATATGCAGAACAGAGTTGGAAGACAACCCACAGAGACCAGGATATGTATGAATGTACACTTAAATGTACAACAAAGCTCAGGAATATGTATATGTAACATACATGTATTTTCTTATTAATAGAGTAATGGTTGAAAAAGCAAGTGTTAAGGGAAAAAACCTTTAGCTGCTACATGCTTACATAAGCTAGTGATAGTGGGTGAAGAAATAAGAATCACTCAACATTGAGGCAGCTTTGATAAAGGTATTTCTGCTTTTGCAATAACAACAAATTTGTTAAATACCTCTTAACAGATACAACTTTTTTACTCTTTTAAAACTGGAGCTATTTAAGCTCCAGTACAAAGACTAAAATACAGAAAATGCAAATTTCTGATCAAGATACCCAGAAGCCATTTTTACAGACCAAGACTGAAAAATTCAATCACAAAAAGAAACTATTTTCTTGGCCCACATTGGCAGTGGCTGCTGTAAATAAGAATCCTAACTACCAATCAAAGCAGTTCTAATTCTTTCTTAAACTATTTTATCACCTCACCTAACTTAGTTTTTGCTTAAGTAGTTTAGTGAAAATAATCTGAATTTGAAAGTTCCCCGTTGGCTCTACGATGAAAATTTCCAACATTCTTGTTCAGTAAGGCATATTGTATACAACAGAAGATATTAAGTTAAGCCTGAACTACTCTAACTGCATTCAGAATATTGAGGAAATTTAAAGTTATTTAAATGGGAGTTTAAATTTGTCCTAGCACTACAAACTATCAGGCAAATATCTCTATGTCTCAGAATGCAAACTCAAAGTCAATTTGGCTAAGGAGCAGTGTTTGATTCCTACCATCTTACAGCATGGATAATAGATTTTAACAGAATTGTCTCGGTAGGTAGACAGTTCCTCTCATCACAAAAGAATCTTGACAACATGAATGCCATAGAAATAATGAATGAAATAAAATCTTTACTGCACATTAAGTAAAATTTGTAAAATAAAAGTGGTTTTCTGAGTCATTATATAATTAATCTTCAATCCACCACAGCAATGACCCTTCTATTCTCCATATTCTCCAAGAAATTCAACCAGAAGTAAACCAGATATTTCAGACTCCAATATTTGAAGAGAAAAAAATCAAAACAAATGGTCTTCACATACAGTAGCAAAGTAAAAAACTAGAAAATGTATGATAAAAGCAGAACAAATACAAATATGCTTATCTACACAAACATTACCATCAAGTTAATTTGAATTTAACATGAATAGAAAAATTTTTGCAAAATTACAGTATCTACAGTAGGTGAGACCTCTTCACTGATAAAAATATTATGTGTTAAGTCCTGCAGTTTTGAGACTGTATTCCATTCAAGAGAAGAATATTTCACACATGGGAGTATCACAGAAGAGAATCATTATCACTGCAGGTTGAATTCAGCTTCACTTGAAAAAATTTCAGATTAATCTTGCATAATAATTTTTCACTGCACAGCTGAACTTTGAATACTAGGCAATACTATTCTAATTTTTATGGTCAATCTTTTAAAGTAATTCTGTACAGTAACTATAAAAGGTTTTTTCAGATAGTTAGGGGACTTTGCTCATACTGTCTAATCTGTGCTGCAGTAAACTGAAGCATTCACACATACATTTTCACTCTTCGGAAAAAATATGATTTTCTACTATTATCTGAAACTCAGATTTGTGTGGAGTAGCAACATTTTAAGATTATTATCCATGTGTTTTCAAAACTAAGGACCAAGACTACCTCTTGTAAAGCATGATCAAACACAATAGTTTTTTTTAATTACTAAACAAATTTCATTTGTAGTCAATTGTTTCAGCTGCATAATGTTTTGATGTTCATTATAGGTCATATAACAGTTTATTATTGCTGAAGATTCTTTGCACTGTTTGCAATATTGGCATACACAGTATGCCTCAAGTATGCTTTAAAATGTGGCTGACCACACTATTGCACTTTGTTGAGCTGAAAGGATTGATATGTCCATGTCTGAAGCTTTTCAAAAGGCCCAAAGCTTCATTACAGAAAAAATTCCCAATTTCTGATTAGTTCCAAGTGCTGGAGATTTTTATTTGTTTTACCCTGCCTACTTAGGTGTCTATCTAAGGCTCTCAGTTAGAATACACAAACAAAACCTGCTGCACAGCTTATACAGACCTTTGACCTTTTACAATTGGGGCAGCAGTGCCAGATGTAGTTTTGAGAAGAATTGAGAAAATAGGAGTTTTTATATTAAAGCTAAATTTCAAATCTCAGAATTCAGCAGACACAAATTCAGTAAAAAATGTATTCTTTTTCCCATCCACAGGAGCATACTTCAAATATTGAACAATACAACAAACATTTGCAGACTTTTTTAAGCTCTTTAGAGCAAAGAGCATCTGACACACTTATCAATTATATTGCTTATCGTTTGTATTACAAATTCAAACAGCGCTTAACAGCAAATGTGAGGTTTTATGAACTATTTGCTTCCCAACACCAATACATGGCTTAGAGACTACCCTACCTAGCAACAACAGGTGAGGTACACTACCTCAGCATTGAGCAACCCTTCATTAGATGAGCCACGAGTAAGAACTATCAAAAAGTTTCAGGCTATCAGATAAGTGTTCTCCATCGGAGGATTTTTAACAGAGAAGCAGTCAACTGAGGAGAATTTCTTGCCTCTCAGGTGTTCTCATACAGCAGTATGACACACTTCAATCTATAAACACCACAACATAATGATAGGAATAATGATGAAGCAAATCTTAGTGGAGCGTAGAGTATGTTTCACCCCCATGCCTTGGACATGTTCCTCAATAGATAGCTTTATAAAAAGGAATAAGTTTTGTTTGAAACATGTAAAATATGTAATCATACATTTCTCCAGAAGGAAGAACAATCCAAGACGATTAAGCAGCATAGCGCCCATCCAAGCTTTTGATGTGACTCTTTGAGGCATAGGAGGAAAAAAAAAGACACTAAATAATATACATACTTTTGGATAATCCAGCTCAAAGAAGGTTTCTAGGTTGTTGATCAGGTTAGGATCCACGCCTTTTAATGGCTTTAGAAGTGAAACACCAGGAAGCTTGCTATATGGCTGTTTGTCCGTGGCTTTCTTATTGAGGTGGAGGCGTCTGTAATGAGAAATAGCACGTAACACCGCTTAAGAAAATATGCTAGAGAAAGCCATTCAAAATACAGTCAGAAGTAAGAAAGCTTTGGAGTTAAAACTGCTGCAAAAATAATTAAATCTAGTTGTAGAAAAAACAGCTATTTTTCTATCCTATAATTGATGTCAACAGCTGATGTCAAAGCCAATACCTAAAAAAACCCTTAGCATGATATTTAGCTTACATTCAGCTTTAACTTATTTGATATTTCAGATTAACACGTTTTACACTATGCATTTTAAGCAACAGGAATATGACCTTTTTTCAAACTGTAGCATAAACAAGATTTTTCTTCCTTCCTCCACATCATTAAAACTCTTACTATTATAACAGAATAATCATAAAAACCAATTTACTATAAACAAGGCAAAAAGCAAAAGGATCAGGTACTTTTTCCTGCATCAAGTTAAGCAAAATTTAGAGCAAACTGAAAGCACAAGGGAAACAGTTGATCCTACTGATCAATTTGTTAACAACTCCAAGAAAAGATTAAGGATAAATTTATAGTAATATAATAATCCTGACAACAGGCAGGATCAGAACCATAGATAAACTTTTACATACAATTTCAAACAGTTACTGGTATTTCAGCAATGAGTCAGAATCGTTTGGGTTTTGAAAAAGACATATAATATCATCAAGTCACACTGTTAACTCAGCACTACCAAGTCCACAACTAAACCATGTCCCTAACTGCCACACTGAATATATAAAACATGTTGGCAATAACGTCACAACTCACTAATCCTACATTCCAGTATAAATGAACACAAAATTGAATTCTGAAAGATTGATGGGTGTTAGAGACTGAATGTTATAATTTATGGCTTAAACAGCTTCATTAAAGACTTTTGCCTATTATAGTAAAACTGTATTACAAAAGCTGCAGAGAAGACCCCCACACCCAGAACAGACCTGACTGAGGCCTGCTCACTGATGGAGGTAAGATACAGTAAACACAGGTCCCGGAGAGAAGAATACATTCACACAGGAATCAAGCTTAACACCTTTGGAGCAGAGACCACAGCCCCAGGGCTATCAGCTGCCAAGCTGGCACAGACCCTGGCACCAAAGGCTGGGGGGAGGAGAGGTTTTGGGGTGTGTTGGAAAAGGCTCTGCTCAGAGGCTCAGTGACCTCCCCTGCTCCCTGTGCA